>OX457030.1:68284992-68465821 GCA_949752745.1 Protula sp. h YS-2021
AAACCATTTTAGAAGACTTTAATTACTTTATTGATGAAAAACGTTACGAGTATTCAAAGGCACTAAAGGCGGCTATAAGGAGAAACGTTGCAGTTTTGAAGAGCTTCTAGATGAGGTGGAGAATGGTGATAGCAGCGACGAAGAAAGTGCTGTGGACGAGGACAGCGAGGTGGAAAAGAGTGAAACAGATGAAGAACAACAGACTTATTTGACTTAACTTTATAATAAAGACTGTAAATCAACTAATGTTGTAATAATGTATTGATTTAAGCGCGGTGTATTTAAGTGTATCAATAAAACTATTCAATATATGTCTTGTTTTTTTATGTGTAAACACAGCTTCAACGTTCTGCACATATTCAACGTTCAGTTTATCTTCCATTAAAGACAAAGTCCTGCTGAACAGTTTGGCAAAAAAATTGGTTGAAATCGGTCTAATAATGTTGAAGTTACGATCGTCTGATATTTTTTAGTCAATACCATCTTCAAAAAAAATTCAAGTCAGATACTTTGCTGAAAACATGGTTAAAATGGGGTCCGTAATTTTGAAGTTATGTGCTGTTGAATATCTCTTACTACCCATGACGTCATCGATTACGTGGTGGGTGGGGGTGAGCGATAATATCAGGTCTGGAATGGGGGCTTCACGATGAGTAACATATGTATGCGTCAAGAATCATAACAAAATATGGGCATGTTTTGAGGGAGGTTTGTACGCATGCTGACGTCAAGAATCATGCCCAGATATGGGCATGTTTTGGTACTTCCCGATGAGAAACATGTGTACGGGTTTGAGGTGGTGGGGGTCGGACGATAATACCAGGTTTGAGGGGAGGGGGGGGGGGGTGTCGACTATAACAGGTTTGAAAAACTGTGCACTTACGTGAATGAAAATCTACGATGTTTTTGTTTTTTTTTTTTTTTTTTTACAGCGTGCACATAACGGTGATAAAACAGTACTTATCCTTTTGTTTTTTTTTTCACAATTAAACTCTAAATATGTTAAAATCACATATACAGTATCCACAACGATAAAACTGCTTACAAATCTTGCGGACACCTTCATGCACTGCATTGTGGGTAGCTGAGGGCATAATGAGCGATATTTGAAATTTATCGCACTGTTTTACACCAATGCAAATTCTTAGCTGTTTAAGCTAAGTAATAAAATTTTTCTAAACGGTAAAAACTATTCAAAGAACTAACTTTTTTGACTGTTCCCAGCAAACATATTTACGAGTTTTAGACGAGATTCAAATGTGTTTGCGCACGAGTTATCGACGAGTTTTTCTCGTCTACATCTAGTCTATTTTGAAATGTCTGAAACTCGTCTATTTCTGGTCAAATTTTGATAGTTTGTTTTAGACTAGTTTCAGATTACTTTTAGACGAGGAAACGGGATATAGATTAGTTCCAGACGAGTATTTTTAATGTAAAAAACGAGATGAGTTTCTTTTTATTTTATTTTTGAAACCTAAAAAACCTTCAAAAAGCGTTTTATTCTCGTTGTATATGAAACCATATATATGAAATCATTCAGACAGCACTACAACACACGTATTAATATTCAACTTAACATTCGTACCTACCTGGAATTGAACTGCGGACTTCTGGCATCCTACGCGTCGGCCTTACCTCTACGCCACCACGCATCCGATTAACTACGAACTATTCGGCTACCAATATGTTGTTTCTATGTGATCCTGAACAGTTTACTTTTTCACAGTTTCCTGTTTTGGTTTTATAGCGCTTTTAAAATTATTTAAATCTTTATTAGTATCTAAAATTTGCCAATTTATTTGAAAATGGTATTCGGTACATATGGTTTCCCATGAAGTTCCAATACACGACACCCAACTATATTGATTTTTCATAATGCTCCAGTACAAAACATTTGATATCTCGTCTGAAACTGGGCGAGAAAATAAATACGAGATTTCGACCAGTTTTACATTCTGAAACTCATCAGTAGGGTGAAAACGTTGGTTCTACCGCACTTGCGGTAGAACCAACGTTGGTTCTACCGCACTTGCGGTAGAACCAACGTTGGTTCTACCGCAAGTGCGGTAGAACCAACGTTTGGTTCTGCTGCAGAACCAATGTTTTGCATTGCAGCAGAACCAACGTTGGTTCTGCTGCAGAATCGGCAGATGGTAGACAGACGGTCAGACGGACAGACGGACAGACGATAACTTTTTTTTTTTTTTTTTTTTTTTTTCCATTTCCCACACTCTCATGCATACACATATATTCCAACACCATGACTGTTTTGCTTATTTTTGTAATAAGTGGCGGCCGCTCTGAAAAGAGCAGCCTGGAGCTCACGCTCCTCATTGTGTTAGTTGTCTCCTCACTCTGGCAGAGACCACTGAGAAGCCCGACAAGGGCACTTCCGCCTATGCCTCGCAATCGTAGCCACCGTGGATTTAAAAGTATCGTTCGATACAGAGCAGAAGTATGCCTGGATCCGCCCAGCTTCTGCACAATGTAAAACATGCTCCTCAATACCGATATCGGTAGGTAGCACTGTTTTGCACATAGTGCAGGAGTTGGTGGATCCACCATTCAACCCCTTCAGAATGAGCATAACTTCTTCTATATTATCTTTGGTGGGTTGTTCAGCAATCAGGCTACTCTTGCTTACAGAGGCAGAAGCGTCCTGTAAGTTCTCAGCAGAAGTCTGCGCAGGTGAGGAGACGACGGTCGCAGTCCTCTGCCTCTTCCTTGGTGGAGACGGTAGTGGCAGCGGCAGTGGCAGTCGCGGTGGAGTTGTCACCGCAGCAGACTCCCTAGCAGGCTTAGGGGCTGGCTCAGCAGGAGCTACATTGACGGCTTGTTCAGGGGTAGGCTCTGGAGCTGTGACAGCGACAGGCTCTGGAGCTGTGACAGCGGCAGGCTCCGGAGCTGCATTGACGGCAGGTTCAGGCTCTGGAGCTGCGACAGCGGCAGGCTGAGGAGCTGGCTGCAGGAACCCAGACCTCCCAAAGCGGTGACGCTGCTGTTGCTCCCGATACTTCTCCTCCATCTTCCTCAAGCGCAAGCGTTCATAGTCTAAGAATATCTCTTCTATCAAAGACACATCTCTTTCGGTTATGTTATGATGTTGGAGAGCCTCTGGAGTGAAAAGTTCATCCTTGTATTCCATACTTTTTTTATTTTTTTTTTGCAACGTTGCGTACTTGAAGCGGATGCGTACAAAATGGCGTCGTACAACTTGTAAACCGCAGCATTTCGTCATCTAAAGCCAGCGTAATCAGACCGCGTCATCTATAGCAAGCTTAATCAGATTGCGTAATCAGACTTCGTCATAAACAACGTAGACAATGGTGTGTAGCTTTTTGTTTGAGCAAATGGCTAGCAACCTGAGGGTCCCGGGATCGATCCCCCATCAGGGCAAAACTTTTTTTTCTGGTTTTTTTTTTTTTTGTTTTTTGTTCACTTTTATGACTGTGTGACATTATGTGATAACATGTGACTGTGACATCATGTGACTCTGTAACATTATGTGACTCTGTGACTTTTTTATTTTATTTTTTATTTATTTATTTTTTATTATTATTATTTATATGATAATATTTAATTAGTCATATTTCAATGGTTTCCCATTACAGTAACCACACACAGCATAAGTACATGTGTAGTAGGGTGAAAACGCCGGAATCACCACACTTTGTGACGTCATACTGTCTGGAAGTGACGTCATCATGTCTGGAAGTGACGTCATAGCGTCTGGACCGGAAGTATTGTCTGGACCGGAAGTGACGTCATGTCTGGAAGTGACGTCATCATGTCTGGACCGGAAGTGACGTCATAGTGTCTGTTTGTTTCTATCTGCTTCAGTTTTTTGGATGGAGCGCGCGCACGTGTTGGGATGACGTCATGATGAAGGGTAAACGTCATAGCAGAGTGTGCGTAAACGAAACGTCATTTTGTTTTCGTAATTTGAAATAACGGACTTCCGTTGAAGTGTGGAACTTATATTTGTAACATGCCGCCATTTTAACCTTGTAAAAAGTGGAAAATTGGTATAACTTCCGTTATACTTGGTCGATTTACATGAAAATTGCACTGTTTGATTCAGTTTTATGTAACGTTTTAACATTAAGTGGTTATAGGCTATTTACACCGATGGCTGTATGCATAATGTGACAAACCGCCATTTTAACTTTGTAAAAAGTGAAAAAAATGAGATAACTTTCGCTATAGTTGGTCGATTTGCATGAAACTTTCACTGTTTGGTTCAGTTTTATATCTAGTTTTTGTTATAATGTAGTCATGGGCTATTTGCGCAGCTGGCTGTAGGCATAATTTGACATTTGCCATTTTAACTTTTTAAAAAGTGGGAAAAGTGTGATAACTTTCGTTATGGTTGACCGATTTGCATGAAAATTTCACCGTTGGATTCAGTTTGATGTCTTAGTTTTACAGTAGTTATGCATAGGTAGGTTGTTGGAATGGCGCGCGCCCACCATTTAAACATGTGTTTGAATAAGTTTTACGTCAAACTATTGTTCAACAAGTTGTTTAGCAATTGTACAACAATTGTTCAACAAGCTGTTGTTGAACATGTTCAACATGTTGTTGAACATGTTCAACATGTTCAACATGTTCAACATGTTCAACAACATGTTCAACAACATGTTCAACAAGTTGAACATGTTCAACATGTTTAACATGTTCTACAACATGTTAAACAAGTTGAACATGTTCAACATGTTGTTGAACATGTTGAACATGTTGAACATGTTCAACATGTTCAACAACATGTTCAACATGTTCAACATGTTGTTGAACAAGTTGGTCGATTTGCTGAGTCAGCAATTTTAGCAATTTTAACAAGTTTGGCATTTTTGATCAAGTTACACACCATATTTTGATTACATCGAAGTAACATAAAAGGAAGAGTGAGACATGTATTTCATACCTATCAAACAGAAACAAATTCTGCTGAGTCAGTTTTTTTTTTTGGTAAAGCGCGCGCCTGTTCGAATGACGTTATTATGACGTTATAATGATGACGTGATGACGTCATAATGATGTCATGATAACGTCATAAAGACGTCATGACGTTAGACTCCTCTAAGCGGCATAACCCTAACCCTAGGCGTAGACAACATGTTCAACAACATGTTGAACTTGTTGAACATGTTCTTCAACATGTTGTTCAACAAGTTGAACATGTTCAACATGTTGTTCAACAAGTTGTATATAAGGCTATGTTTAAAGACTTTTTCTTCATTTGAAAAGTGCATGTTGAACCGAAAGGATGTATAAATGCAACATTTGTTTGAAATCTTACAATTGGCCACAAAGTCTTAAAAGGCACTTTAAGAATGCTCACACTTCAGAAGAAGAAGAATTGGAGATAGATATGGAAAACCCTGTAAAACCACCTATCACTGAAACTTTAGATGAGTCTTCTATGGAAAGTCAAAGCGTCAACATGACTGAAAAGAATGCACATGCTTGTACAGAATGTGGTGCGTTGTACAACAGTCAAGAAGCTTTGTTTAAACATATGGAACATTGTGTTGAGGGTGATGATGACGACAGCTCTGAAAGTGAGTCAGAAACAGACTCTGAAAGTGAGTCAGAAGCAGACTCTGTTTGGTATGATATGGTTCAAGAAGTCTACGATGAATATGATACCAAATTTCAAGAAAAGGTTTCAGAATATGAAGAACAAGGGCTTGAAGATGCGCGTGAAATAGCAAGTGATGACTTTCGACCCATTTATAAGCGTCGACTTAAACAACTGTTTATGAGACTATTCAAATATGCCCAACGTCTACAACAAAACGAACATTATGAAACCATTTTAGAAGACTTCAATTACTTTGTTGATGAAAAACATTACGAGTATTCAAAGGCACTAAAGGCGGCTATAAGAAGAAACGATGCATTCTTTGAAGAGCTTCTAGATGAGGAGGAGGAAGATGAAAGCAGTGACGAAGAAAGTGATATGAATGCCAGTGAACAGAGTGAAGCAGATGAAGAAAAATAGACTTATTTGACTAAACATTATAATAAAGACTTTGTAAATCAATAAATGTTATAATATTGTTATAGATTTAAGCTGTATGTATTTAAGTGTATTTAAGTGTATTTAAGTGTATTTAAGTGTAGTTAAATGTATTTAAGTGTATTTAAGTGTATTTAAATGTATTAATAAACCTATTCAACATATGTCTTGTTTTTTCTTTGCTTGAACTACAACTTGTTGAACAATTTGTTAAACAGCATGTTGTTGAACAAGTTGAACATGTTGAACATGTTGAACATGTTGAACATGTTCAACTTGTGCAACAACATGTTGAACATGTTGAACATGTTCAACTTGTTGAACATGTTGTTGAACATGTTGAACATGTTGAACATGTTGAACATGTTGTTGAACATGTTGAACATGTTGAACATGTTCAACTTGTTGAACATGTTGTTGAACATGTTGAACATGTTGAACATGTTGAACATGTTCAACAACATGTTGAACATGTTCAACAACAGCTTGTTGAACAATTGTTGTACAATTGCTAAACAACTTGTTGAACAATAGTTTGACGTAAAACTTATTCAAACACATGTTTAAATGGTGGGCGCGCGCCATTCCAACAACCTACCTATGCATAAACTACTGTAAAACTAAGACATCAAACTGAATCCAACGGTGAAATTTTCATGCAAATCGGTCAACCATAACGAAAGTTATCACACTTTTCCCACTTTTTAAAAAGTTAAAATGGCAAATGTCAAATTATGCCTACAGCCAGCTGCGCAAATAGCCCATGACTACATTATAACAAAAACTAGATATAAAACTGAACCAAACAGTGAAAGTTTCATGCAAATCGACCAACTATAGCGAAAGTTATCTCATTTTTTCACTTTTTACAAAGTTAAAATGGCGGTTTGTCACATTATGCATACAGCCATCGGTGTAAATAGCCTATAACCACTTAATGTTAAAACGTTACATAAAACTGAATCAAACAGTGCAATTTTCATGTAAATCGACCAAGTATAACGGAAGTTATACCAATTTTCCACTTTTTACAAGGTTAAAATGGCGGCATGTTACAAATATAAGTTCCACACTTCAACGGAAGTCCGTTATTTCAAATTACGAAAACAAAATGACGTTTCGTTTACGCACACTCTGCTATGACGTTTACCCTTCATCATGACGTCATCCCAACACGTGCGCGCGCTCCATCCAAAAAACTGAAGCAGATAGAAACAAACAGACACTATGACGTCACTTCCGGTCCAGACATGATGACGTCACTTCCAGACATGACGTCACTTCCGGTCCAGACAATACTTCCGGTCCAGACGCTATGACGTCACTTCCAGACATGATGACGTCACTTCCAGACAGTATGACGTCACAAAGTGTGGTGATTCCGGCGTTTTCACCCTACTACACATGTACTTATGCTGTGTGTGGTTACTGTAATGGGAAACCATTGAAATATGACTAATTAAATATTATCATATAAATAATAATAATAAAAAATAAATAAATAAAAAATAAAATAAAAAAGTCACAGAGTCACATAATGTTACAGAGTCACATGATGTCACAGTCACATGTTATCACATAATGTCACACAGTCATAAAAGTGAACAAAAAACAAAAAAAAAAAACCAGAAAAAAAAGTTTTGCCCTGATGGGGGATCGATCCCGGGACCCTCAGGTTGCTAGCCATTTGCTCAAACAAAAAGCTACACACCATTGTCTACGTTGTTTATGACGAAGTCTGATTACGCAATCTGATTAAGCTTGCTATAGATGACGCGGTCTGATTACGCTGGCTTTAGATGACGAAATGCTGCGGTTTACAAGTTGTACGACGCCATTTTGTACGCATCCGCTTCAAGTACGCAACGTTGCAAAAAAAAAAATAAAAAAAGTATGGAATACAAGGATGAACTTTTCACTCCAGAGGCTCTCCAACATTATAACATAACCGAAAGAGATGTGTCTTTGATAGAAGAGATATTCTTAGACTATGAACGCTTGCGCTTGAGGAAGATGGAGGAGAAGTATCGGGAGCAACAGCAGCGTCACCGCTTTGGGAGGTCTGGGTTCCTGCAGCCAGCTCCTCAGCCTGCCGCTGTCGCAGCTCCAGAGCCTGAACCTGCCGTCAATGCAGCTCCGGAGCCTGCCGCTGTCACAGCTCCAGAGCCTGTCGCTGTCACAGCTCCAGAGCCTACCCCTGAACAAGCCGTCAATGTAGCTCCTGCTGAGCCAGCCCCTAAGCCTGCTAGGGAGTCTGCTGCGGTGACAACTCCACCGCGACTGCCACTGCCGCTGCCACTACCGTCTCCACCAAGGAAGAGGCAGAGGACTGCGACCGTCGTCTCCTCACCTGCGCAGACTTCTGCTGAGAACTTACAGGACGCTTCTGCCTCTGTAAGCAAGAGTAGCCTGATTGCTGAACAACCCACCAAAGATAATATGGAAGAAGTTATGCTCATTCTGAAGGGGTTGAATGGTGGATCCACCAACTCCTGCACTATGTGCAAAACAGTGCTACCTACCGATATCGGTATTGAGGAGCATGTTTTACATTGTGCAGAAGCTGGGCGGATCCAGGCATACTTCTGCTCTGTATCGAACGATACTTTTAAATCCACGGTGGCTACGATTGCGAGGCATAGGCGGAAGTGCCCTTGTCGGGCTTCTCAGTGGTCTCTGCCAGAGTGAGGAGACAACTAACACAATGAGGAGCGTGAGCTCCAGGCTGCTCTTTTCAGAGCGGCCGCCACTTATTACAAAAATAAGCAAAACAGTCATGGTGTTGGAATATATGTGTATGCATGAGAGTGTGGGAAATGGAAAAAAAAAAAAAAAAAAAAAAAAAAAAGTTATCGTCTGTCCGTCTGTCCGTCTGACCGTCTGTCTACCATCTGCCGATTCTGCAGCAGAACCAACGTTGGTTCTGCTGCAATGCAAAACATTGGTTCTGCAGCAGAACCAAACGTTGGTTCTACCGCACTTGCGGTAGAACCAACGTTGGTTCTACCGCAAGTGCGGTAGAACCAACGTTTTCACCCTACTCTCATCTTAAACTCGTAATGGCGAGTATTAGACAAGATATAGAAATAAATGATAAAAATTATTTTTAGAAGGATAACAAACATTTCTTGTTGATTACAGAAAGAATTTGACAAAAAAAAAAAAAAAAAAAAAAAACAATAAACATATTTCTACATTGGCTTTTACAAAACGAAATGTGTGTGAAAGAAATAAAATCGGAAAGTCGTCCAAAACTCGTTTATGACAAAATTTGATATCTCGTCTGAAACTTGGCGGCAAATAAATACGAGATTTCGGCCAGTTTTACATCCTGAAACTCATCTAAAACTCGTAATGACGAGTATTAGACGAGTGTTAGACGAGATACAGAAATAAATGTTTGCTGGGTTGTATTTGGTATAAAACAGTGAGAAAATATGCGTTTTACCCCGACGCAAGCACTGGTACTTTTTGATCACATGATGAAAATGTTAATTCTCATTGGTGGATGTAAGGTTGTGACGTAAACGTGTCCTCAAGAATGCATAAAAACGGAAGTGCACTTTTATTACGAAACGCTATGATGCAACGTTATGACGCTTTTCAGAAAGCGCACATACAGGGGCACATACATGGACACATACATGTGCGCATTCTAACTCAGGGGTGCATCCTGAATACTAATCCAGACCGCCCCCTTTCAAATCCAGGGAGAAGGGGAGCGCATCATGACGTCACTTCCGGGCACTTGCGGTCGCTTTATGACGTCATTTTATGACGTCACTTCCGGTCACTTCCGGTCACTTTATGACGAACGGTATCCAAAATATACATATATGTTCTACATAGTATACAAAACATACATATTTGATATTTTTTTTTAATTCCCGTCACACATTCCCTCTTCTTCCTTGTACGCAAAATTTATGACGTCACATACGCGCAATAACTTTAACGCACCCAAAGCCCTAGAACCCTACACCCTGCTTTCTTTCGTATGAGCTCGATGTCTTGCGTATGACCTCTATATCTTGCGTATGACCTCTTTATCTGGTCATGACCTCTATACCATGCGTATAACCCCTATATCTCGCGTATGACCTCTATACTTCGCGTTTGGATTAGATCACTCATCGCTTCTACAGAATCAGAGATTTTGGTCATAGACATAACCACACTTCGGTTGTTCCGAATAAAATGAGCGAGTATTCTGCCGCTTGACTGTAAAGCAATGGGGTTAAAAATGACAGAAATGATAGAAGAAATAAGGTAAAAATAGCTTTTTCTCAGCACCTATAAGCAAACGGCATCTAAGAAGTATTTTCGAAAATTTCAGCAAGGTTTTAACTATCACATGGGATAGTTTAAATGCCCCATTGTTCTCCGAGATGGGGAGCGAAATCTATCCGTTATTTGTTTCATTTTTACTGCGTTGGTTTGCACTCAAAACAAAATAAAAAAAAGCGCATTTTATTCGGAACACACAAAGTGGCGTCGGTGGCCGTGTCAGATTTCCTGGAGAAAAAGAGGCGTTGTCTTGGAGTTCCGTTTGCTTGATGACGTGTACCCGCATTCGCAATTATGCTGATGCATAAATATGCGACCCCAAAGTGACCTTGACTTACCGATGCTTTGTTCAAAACTGACATTAATTTAAAGTAAAAGATGGCTTGTAGCTGTAAATTCATACAAATCTAAATAAATGCTCTTATTAAAAGTTAAAACAAACCAACAAACAAGCAAACGAACAAAGGGGATTTCCAGGCTTTGTTTATTTGTGATAGATGACGAGGAAGTGGACGACCAATCAAGTACAGACAGTCAAGCTGACGTCATAGACTCGTCTGAGCCCTCAACACCAACAGCTGAATGTGACGGCTGTCCAGTACCACAGGAGTCAGCCCCAGCTGTGGTAAGTTGGACAGAGCTAGCACAGTCGCTATCAAAACAGACCGAAAAGGAAACCGAAAGTGAAACCGGGAGAGTCAGCGATGAAAAAGAATGTAAGAGCGGCTCGTTTGAAGATCGCAACGATGACAATGTAAACAAAGCAACACGAACGAAAGGAACCAACGACACAGTGATGGCGTCAGCTGATGACGTCATTTCTAAAGCGACTTTCGAAAGTCTACAGTGTGGACAAACGCCGGCAACGGATTTGACAAGCATGAAAAACGGCGAAGTGAGGTACGAAGATAACTATAAACTAGACAGCATAACCACGGTAAATTCCACAACGACATCGCCACCGAAAGTGGCAAAGAAACGGATGATTAAAATAACCAAAGAGCGACGAAAGAAACTCAAAAAGCAGACCTCTTTGGTGGAGTTAACTGTACAGTGGTTCATCGTCAAAGTGACGTCAGTGTTTGGGGAACAATTGGACAAGCCAAGACTTTATTATATAGCTTTTACAATACTAGGGGCTTGTTTTGCTGTTGCAGTTGAACTTAGTCCTATCTATATGGTTCTAACTTTCGCATTTTTGTCCTTTTTGTCTTTTTATTTTATGAAGAGATTTCATGAAGTTAATAATTTGTAGTTAGCTTAGAAAATGCAATAAGCAGTGTGAAATTGCAGACAACAGCTGTTGTAGTAGGGACAGAGTTAAGCACTGATATAATATGAAATAATTACATTATTTCCTGTAGTTTTTAGTGCCTGCTTCCGCAGAAATAGTGGCTATATCAGTCGTTGAAAGTATGCGCGTATGTGTGTGTGTGTGTGTGTGCGTATGTGTGTATGTGTCTATGCGCGTATGTGTTTATGTGCATATGTATATGTACTCTTTTAAGTTGAAAAATCGCTTCTCCTCCAGGGTTATTAGGGTGAATGTTTTGAAAATTTGGTTGAAGCTAGCGGACATAAGTACCCGGCTCGCTATTACTTTTTTGGCAATTCGCCAAAAATTACCGTAAATATTGGCCAAAATAGTTTTGTTTAAAACTTATCTCCTCGTGGGGTTTTAAAATCTGACGAAATGAAGGGGGTACAAGTCTCTACTTGGCTATGACTTTATTTGGCTATTCGCCAAAACATTTAATTGAATGCGTTTTGTTGATCAGTGGGCACATGGGCCTTCAGAGATGGCGATGGTTTTTGCGCTGGATTTTGCGGGGTTTGTAGGGTGTGGGGTTGGGGGGGGGGGGGGTTGGGGGTGGGGGTGGAGAGGTGATAGACGCATCTGTATCACAAGGTGACACATATAGTCAACGATAATGTGGTTGTGATGGTGTGGTTGTGGTGGTGTGGTTGTGATAGTGTGATTGTGATGGTGTGGCTGTAATGGTATGGTTGTGATAGTGTGGTTGTGGTGGTGTGGCTGTAATGGTGTGGTTGTGATAGTGTGGTTGTGATGGTGTGGTTGTAATGGTGTGGTTGTGATAGTGTGGTTGTGGTGGTGTGGCTGTAATGGTGTGGTTGTGATAGTGTGGTTGTGATGGTGTGGTTGTAATGGTGTGGTTTTGATTTCGTGGTAGTGATGGTGTGGTTTGATGGTGTACTTGTGATGGTGTGGTTGTAATGGTGTGGTTGTGATGGTGTGGTTATAATGGTGTGGTTGGGTTAGGGGTTGCCAGCTTTGTCACATAAAAACGTATCAATGTGCTCTGTTTGTTGTCGTCCTTCGAATTGCAATCAAATCTGATATTGCAACGAAATAAAAATATGCAATGGAAAAGATACTATGTAAATTTCTGTCCCCGTTTTAGTGGCCAGAATGTAGCGTAATTGTTTGCAATTATTTGTTCATAATTCTTCATAATGATTTGTTCATAATTGTTTATAATGATTTGTTAATAATTGGAATGAGGCAAGTGGTTATATTCTCTTCATTAAACCATATCTTTGTTTGTTAAAAGGCTACCAATTAAAAATGCCACATGTTTCTATAAGTTCAGTAGAAAATAACGAATAGTAACGAAATGTCTTGGTTTATACTCATATATTTTAATGTTCATTTTCATGCTTAATTAATTGTACAAAAAACAACCAATGTGTTTTTTATTCACTACAGACTCAGTTTAAAATTTCTGTCATTATTTAATGAATCTGCTTGGTGACTAGCCTTCCACCACACTGTAAATACTGTAATTAAACCTACCAAACGGTAACCTGTCTGGAAACAGTTTATTTAATGAAAATGTTTTTTTTTTTCATGCCAGTTATGAACTTTCTTATCTCAAAATCACGTCTGTTTCAATTATGATATTTTAGTTCAAAACGAAAATCTGTTCGCGTCAAAGCTTAAACTTAATTAAAAAAAACACTAAAAAATGAAACGGCGTCTATTCTCTGATAAAATTTCCACGACCTGTACAAAACTGACCAGTATATGCAACAGATAAGAGCGCTATCGTCCGGCTGCGATAAACTTGTATAAATGCAGTGAATGTGACTCTCACACAACCGCCTTTCCGTGACACAGCAACCTTTGTCAGAAGGACTTCCCCCTGCCCCGATAAGTCCTACACGTGCACTATGATGACATCCCTGGGCTGGGTTTCCTCATCGTACCGACACACGTATTTGTCACCATTTGCGGTGTATCATTTTTTGTTGTTAGTACACGTGCTACCCATTAAGCACGCTGGTGTGGATTCTTTCACACGTTTGTTCCTACACGTGCCACCTTTCAACCAGGCCGACGTGGATTCTTTGCATGGCTGATCCTACACGTGTACCGCGTCAGGGTGGATTCTATTTATGGCAGATCCCACAAGTGCCCCCATTAACCAGCGGACGTGGATTCTTTGTATGGCTGATTCTACACGTGCACACATTAACCAGGCTGAGGTGGATTCTTTGCATGACTGAGCCTACACGTGCACCCATTAACCACGCCGACATGGATTCTTTGAATGGTTGATCCCACACGTGCCCCCCTCCCCCCATTAACCACGCTGTCGTGAACTCTTTGAATAGCTGATCCTACAAGTGCCCCCCAATTAACCATGCTGACGTGGATTCTTTGTATGACTGATCATACACGTGCACCCATTAACCACGCCGACATGGATTCTTTGTATGGCGGATTCCACTCGTGTCCCCCCATTAACAAAGCTGACGTGGACTCTTTGAATGGCTGATCCTACAAGTGCCCCCCCCCCCATTAACCACGCTGACGTGGATTCTATTTATGGCTGATCCCGCACGTGCTACCTATTAACCACGCTGACGTGGATTCTTTGTATGACTGATCCTACACGTGCACCCATTAACCACGCTGACATGGATTCTTTGTATGGCTGATTCCACTCGTGCCCACCATTAACCAAGCTGACGTGGATTCTTTGAATGGCTGATCCTACACGTGCCCCATTTACCACGCTGACGTGAATTCTATGTATGGCTGATCCTACACGTCGGAACAATTTCTGATGATTGAGCCTTGTTGAGGACCTTGCTCTTTGACTGCCACTGAACATACAGTACAGTTAATAATATAATCATGCATACAGTTGTAAATTAACACGGAAGTACAATTATATACGAGTGTGTTATGGTCTTTGTGGTTATGAGAATATATTGGTGCACACTGGTTCGCATCAATCTGAATCCCCGTCGACCCACACATGCGGCCACCTACATCCCAATTGCCCAAAACTGTATTTAAACATAAATTTTGTGGAAAAAATCTATTGTCTATCTAAATATTTGTATAACAAATATTAATATAGGGCTATTCAGCTGGTTATACTTTATTTTTATTAAATTACAATAAACGGGAACTATATTTAGAGAAAACAATAAGATGGTCGAAATATGGCGAATTGTCATTATTTTTCCAATAAAAACGTTTCACCAAATATGGATATTTTTTTTACTTGTTGGAATGTCCATCGAAAACCAGCAAGGAACGAGCAAAGAACCTTCAAGAAACCAGCGAGGAACCTGTAAGGAACCTGCAAGGAACCTGCAAAGAACCAGCAAGACAACCACCGTCTTCGAATATAAAACAACCCATTTTTTCTTTACCTTAGCAATGAAAATTGAGGACAATTTTCGCCTCGCGTTCTATCAGAACTGCCCAGTAAATATTTCAATGGCGAACTTGGGAGATTTGAGGTTGAGACGTCGAACCAACCAAAGAACAACATTAATTCTGGTTTTAAATTGGCTGTAGTCAGCGCCACCTTTGACACAATATTGCTTTGACACAACGTTGCTTAGACGTTACTTGGCAGCAGCACAACGCAAACTTTCTCCGACGTCTAATTAACGCATCTGGATTAACGTTGGATACACGTCGCAAATCGTCTGTGCAGACGTCGGACTCACGTTTCGATTTCCACTTGCAACCACATCCCAACATGCATACAGTCTCAACCGAACTCCAACCGCACCAAAAATGCATCAGCAATCCACTTAACCAGATACAAGAACTAAATTGTTTTCTCTAGCGATGTAGCAGAGATAACACTCGGAGAGCATAAAAAGTATGATAATTACAGCTAAAAATAAATCGTTATATTTACCTTTGTTGAAATGGATGTTCTTATGCCAGTTTCTCTCAGGCATCCATATAATGAATATTACAGGTTACGATGTCGACCCCACCGACTCGCAACATTAAAGCTGGCTTTTTATTTGGTTGTGATACGTCTGGGCTGCAGCTCAACGCCTAACCATCTTATTTGACACAACGTTGCTTAAGCAATGTTACTTAGACGTTGTTTTTGACCGCAACCGAAACCCCTTTTCTTCAATTTGTAATCAATGTATTTGTTGCTATGTTGAACAGAAGTAGGACAATTGACGTTGCATAGACGTCGAAAAGTTTTCTCTGCAACTTTCGGAGATGGACAGAGTTTTGACTGCCTTTTGCAGCTCATTCAGGACGGCACGTAATCGACGTTTATCCAAAGTAGGCAGCTGGACGTTGATTTGACGACCAAAACATCACCATAACTGGGATGATTATAATAACTGCTCTGACTAAATAACTACGACGTTATGAACATTGGTGTGACAACGTAACGAAACATCTCGTCACAAAACGGACTCGTATGCAAAGGTTTAGCTTAATAGCCAGTTTTTTTTCGGGAAGTGCAGTATTTTTACGTCCATATGCTTTTTCTGTCAGTGCTTCGACGCCCTGTCACTGTAGGTACTTTGCCCTTTCCTCTATTCAGAGACAGTTTTCGAGTCTTAACAACTGCCCTCCCTTTCTCCGACTTGTTGTATGAAAACAAATATTAGGTGAAGTGAGCAATGACGAATTCTAACAAAGATTTTTTACAAAGATTTTCGTTTTCTAAATATCTTTCTATTGCATTGACACTGGTCAATCTTAACCCAAACAAAGCTTCAGCACTGCATTGTTCCACAATATGATCATCTCAAAAACGGTTCAGCATCAAAACTGATTAGTTGATTATTAGATATAGATAAAACAGGTGATTTTTTTTGCATTTTAGAATTGAATGTTATATTTTTGATTTCAAAATTGGCCTAAATGACACAAAACAAATCCAGAACCATAAAATGAAAGGAGTAAAACATGATCAAGAGGGAAGCACAGGAAAATATTTCCTTCAGTCAAAAGTGCGCATTGACAGTCAAAAGTGCGCACAAAACAAATCCAAATTCATAAAATAAAAGGAATAAAACATAGTCAAGAGGGAAGCAAAAGGAAATATATCCTGCAGTCAAAAATGTGCATTGACAGTCAAAAGTGCGCACAAAACAAATCCAAAACCATATAATAAAAGGAGTAAAACATGGTCAAAAGGAAAGCACAAATAAATATGTCCTTCAGTCAAAAGTGCGCATTGACCTCAAACTACGTATTTCCCTGGACTTCTCTCTTGACCACATAGTATTTCTATTAAATAGCACATATAGCATACCCGATGCGCCAGGACACTGAAATATAGCAGGCATTGTCTTATATAGCACATAAAAAATACACGATACGTCAATACACTGAACTGTAACATGTATTGTCTTATATAGCAATTATAGCACGCACGATCCGTCAGTACACTAAAATGTAGTATGTATTGTCTTATATAGCACATATAGAATGCACGATACCTCAGTATAATGGGTATACACAAGATACCAGAGTACAGTGAGCTGTACTGATGGCTATTGACTTGTTGGAGTGCCATCGTCACTGTGTATATTCAATGTGTACAAATTTACGAAAAGAATTTCCAAAACTTATTGTACTGCAAAGCTGTAAGTTTAAACTTTAGTTATATTTCACGACACTGGAGCACTATGGCTGCACCTTCATGGTAGACAACGAGGCGATACATCTGCAGGTGAGTGTTGTTGTGCATATTTACATACGAGTCAAATCGAAGAATAATCGGCAGGTACATTGAATTGCTATGATGAAACGCAAATGGTTAGGATACTGCAAAACTCAGACGTCAGTGCTGCAGAAACAAGTGAATCGAACGTTACTGGTCTGAAACTGAAACTCACGTGAAACGGCGTCATAGATTCAGCCAATAGACGAAAGAGGATGTGGATAATAAACAGAACGGCAATGACCCTATCCCAAGGTGAGCAACTTGTACATTACTGAGTGCCATACAAATTGAAAAAAGAAACTGGTTATGTCTTTACCGAATTTGTGCTTTTGTCATAGAAATGTACACAAGATAGTAAATTAATACTAAATGTGCCCAAATTTACTTACAGTGAACGAAGAAACTATGAGGAAATTCGATGAGCATTCACATAAGCAGGTTCAATACTCGCAGGCGTAACCTTGACATTGAACGTCCAGAATACACAAATCTTAACACATTGATTGGTATCAACGCCTACCATTACCGTGTGATCTCCGCTGAGACCATGGACAACTGACGGTGATTGAGATTTTCAATGCCAGGCAATCAGATGGTGAAGTGCAATCCGCGCCATGGCAAACACATCGTCTGCTTGCTGCTATTCTGAAGTTACGCTGTCCCCAAAGATTTCAACGCCGGCAACGCCACCATCAGGACCAAAAGGACCACCCGGTTCTTCAACGGTTGCCTAACCGGTTTTAAGGTTGAAATAAACTACCAACCTCCAACTGTTGTCCCAATCGGAGATAGAAGTTCCACGCGCATTGTGCGTGCTAAACAAAACCACAGCCATCACTGAAACCTAGGCCAGCATGCCTCACAAGTTCGATCTTCTGTATGCCTTCGCCCCATTAGTATATGGCTTAAGCAAATTTGTTTCAATGTTTTTATTGATCGTCCAACTTTGTGTTCTCTTCAGTGTTCAGTCAAATCATATTTTCCCTGCCAGAAGCAAATGAATCGTTAACGTTTTGCCAAACCGGATATTTATTTTCTAGTCATTTATGCAATATAATAATTGTTTTACGTTTTAGCATCTCAAGTCGACTTTAGTTTCACAGAAACAAATATCTAAAAATTAACTCATAACATACACTTCACAACGAAAAAGCACCACAGTGTTATAATGGTTTCCACTCCCCGTAACCAGTGATAATGATGGCAACATTTGCCATTAAGTATGAATAGTAGCATGCTCAAAGGCAGAGAGTTACATTTCGTTGCTTCCACATTGCGCATCTTCCTTTCATAAACAAGCTATGTTATATTCCGTTGCTTTCACGCTGCACAGCTTCAGTTCTTAAACAAGTTATGTATATTATGCAAACCTATTCAACAGCTGAACCAGAACTACTAATTTAACATTATCTGTAAAAGTTAAAATTAATAAAGCATATTTTATGACGATAGCACCACCTAACTCACATATTAATTGCTGTTTATTGTTTAATTATTGCTTTCGTTTAAAATTAAGTATATTTGAGTGATTTAGACAGCAAATAAGCCTTTAAATATATAATCCATTATAAACATAACATAGGAGTCAAACGGTTTACTTATGGCACGCAAGAATTAAGCCTATCATTGAACTTAAACATAGAAAAACTTAGCTCTAATATTTGTTTTAAACATAAACGAGCTGCGTCTAAACATAGAACTTCAACATAAAAGCTGTAAAAAACATCGAATTTTACATAAACAAACTGAACCCAATCATTAAACTCTGCATAAACAAACTGTGCCTAAACATAGAACATAAACGGTTGATTTATAGCACCAATCATGCTAAACTTTATTGCAATCTGGGTCCAACTACCATTTCTCCATACCTGAAAACAATCCATTAATAATTAAAATTAAACATAATAAAATACGCCCTTCCTGACATTTTCCAAACTCTTTTTACGTACTGAATAATTCGCTACTCCAACGTACTGAATGACACTCTATGACATACCGATATACTCCCCCGACGTACTGAATAATACTCTACCTTGATGTACTAAATATTGCTCTACTCCGACGTGCTCAATAATATTGTACCCCCACGTATTGAATAATACTGTGCCCCGACGTACTGAATAATACTCTATCCCTACCTACTGAATGATGCCCTACCGAAATACTGAATAATGTTCTACCCCCACGTACTGAATAAAACTCTACCCAAACGTGCTGAACAATTCTAAGCCCCGGTGTGCTGAATAATACTCGGCCCGATGTACTAAATAATGCTCTACTCTGACGTACTGAATAATATTTTGCTGTACTCCGACATATTGAATAATGCTCTACCCCCACGTACTGAATAACACTCTTCTCTAAGTTTAAGTCTCTAAGTTTATTACGACGGACTGGAGGTCATTTTCCAGGCGTAATGAATGAATCTTCAAACTTTACCGTGACGCTCGTTTCTTTACTTTTAATTTTCCTCTCTAAAATACTTCCATATCCCCATTAAAAGTTCTTTTTCACACCCTCATTTAATAAACAAAATTCTTAATTGTTCATGCCACCTTACATCAATCCACCAAGACTGGGTACATGATTGGATATCTGCCTCCGTTGTCTTCGCATTTTTTAATCGAAATACCGGTCTTAAACTATTTTTAATACAATTAATGGCAAAATATCAAGGAAATAAGTTGTATTCCCAGAATTTTTATGCCATAAATGTTTCGTCAGACATTCTAAAACTGGCAGAATAAGTGTGTATTTTCTCCATTGATAGAATGAATTCAATGTGAGTATGACGAATAGGACCACAATTGCAAGAGGACTTTGTAAGGGAGGAACTCTCTATTTTCTTTATTACAATCGCGTAATTTGTATGCACTGTATTGTTATTGTGTTGTTATTTCTTTCAATGTTTCGCCACTAAGTCTATTAACCAAATAACAGACGATGTTAAGTTAAACCCCAAAATATTGATTAAAAAGCTTGTTTCTAACTCCCATCACATGTAAGAGAATAAACAGAATAAAAAGTTCTGTATTCTTTCAGCGTTCACCCCTGTTTGTTTCGGCTTAAGGAAACCAAGAAGCTGAATAACTAAGATGTGTATGTATGTGTGAGTGAGTGTGTGAGAGTGTGTGTGTGTGTGAGTGTATGTGTGTGTGTGTGCTTCTTCGAGAAAAGAGAATAGCTAAGGAGTCTGGCTTTATTACGTTTCCGTGGTTGAAGCTTTCCCGGCGCTTGGTTATATTTATCGATTGCACAGTGTTCTGAATATCTGTCTCTGATGTGTTTTGTATGGCCGTCCATTCAAAAACCCAATAAGGCGGAAGGGGGAAGGGTGATCAATATGTTGTCCTGTATACTATATCTTAGCATTCATTTAATTCTTATCATTACGCCATACAATACTGGGCTATATAGAAAAGCTTTGATAGGAAAAAGTACTCTCTTCATTTATAGCTAAATGTGTTCTTTAACTGTCTTTATTACACTGCTATGGTTGTAGCTTCCCTGTCAGCTGCTTGCATTGGGTCCTGGGTACAGTCCTCCATTTAATAATAAAAAAGGGGAGGACTGTTCAATAGGTTGCTTAGAGCTTTCGCATTCATTTATATTTTTATGATTTCGTTCCAACAGTGTAAGACATACGCGCTCTACATTTACTGTTTCAAAACAGCGCTCTGTTCCAATTATTGACTCGTGACGTTTAATACAGCGCAAAAGATGCATGAGCTTTCTTGACCAATAACTAAAAATATTAATATTTACCTTAATATTTGTGCACGTGACCAATTCTCATCAGACCTGAGACTAATCAAG
This sequence comes from Protula sp. h YS-2021, assembly GCA_949752745.1. Classification (NCBI taxonomy): domain Eukaryota; kingdom Metazoa; phylum Annelida; class Polychaeta; order Sabellida; family Serpulidae; genus Protula; species Protula sp. h YS-2021. The sequence goes on from OX457030.1 coordinate 68,306,098, forward strand.
AGTCATTACGTCTTTGAAAAGGAAGGTGGACACTCCAAGTAGGGGAGCATGGGAGCGTGGCAGCATTTGTGGCGGTAGGCATGCCTAATTACGCCTAAAGACACACAAAAAGGGATGTCGTAATTTTTTATTTTACTCAGAAAAAGCTCTGAATTCGCTTATTTCCGCTTTTAGATGGATTTCTCATAAACTCTAAAAATCACATATTTTCGAAATGAAAAAAATAATATCTCACAGTGGCTCGAATAGTCCCGGCCTAGTTAGGAGCTAATCAGAGTTGTTGGTACCTTGATACCAAGCCTTTTTCGGCACCGACCCCATGCCTATGTAGGCAAGCCCAAATTCTTCTTCTCTGCCTTCAGCTAAAACGTGATTTTCTTCTCTTTTTTGCTATAATTGGTTGTATGATATGTTCTATTATCTGTGATATTGTTGTTAGTGTTTTTTTTGGCTCCAAAAGTTTGCAGATTTTGCCTTCTTACGCTGCTAGTAATGTGAGTTTGCATCACGTGGTTTCTTTCCCCGATAAGTGTTACTCGTAGACCTCCACCGGTTACTAGTATTGCGTACTATCTGACGACACATAAGGAGCACATTTCACATTGCTGATGTCTGTCCTGAACTCAAGCTACATACTGTATCTTGGTTACGTGTTGCCTACCAGTAACTGAGAGCTGAGCTAGGCTGCTTGGTTACGTCTGAACGCAGAAGAATTGGTCTGGTGCCAACTAGGTCACCCTAGAGCTATGCGGACTCGTGTACCAGCGGACTTACTCAACATTGGTAACCACTGGTGGTTATGGTCTCGCTACGAGATACCTACTTGGTATCTGAGTCTAAGCTGGGTGGCTTGGTGCTGAGTCACAGTCTAACCCAATTACCAAGGACTCAGAACGTGGTTCGTATCTAGGTCTTGATGCGTCTTGGTCAAGTAAGCACCAACGACCAAGTATATACACTAGGCTTGGTTCGTAGCCAAGCCTTGGTGTATCTTTGTCAGTGCTACGTCTTTCCTGTGTTTGCACACGCTAGGAGTCACTATTACGAACCTTTTTACAGCGAGTAACTTGGTTCAATACAGGTCCCAGTGATTATTAGTAAATTTTCATACAAATTACTTATACTCTCTTATCTTTGCTTTGTTTCAGACATGAAAGAAGCCAGTCTGCAGCTCGTTAAAACTCAAGGCTTCGTGCTTACAACCTATGTCGGCTATCAATCAACATTGCTCTGTGATAAATGCAAGAGGGATAGGGACATCCCGCTGTGTGACGCACTGCATACGTATCATGAGTGTGCTCACTCATGTCCGCAGGACTGAGACGCTTTGGAGAAGCTTAGCGCTAAGAACATTAAATGCAGGGTGCGTCATAGAGTTCACTCCCTATCCCGGGATATTACGAAAGCAAGCTCGCTCATCATGGGCCAAGTTTCCTCCGCAGTGTACACAGAACGGGATGCGGAGTCGGCCTTTGAAAAGCCGAGAAAATATAAGAAGCCCAAGTCGTCTGCCATTTCAGAGACAGTAGCCGACCTGGACTTACCGGCGCTGGGTGAGCGAGAGTTTATTCCCAAAGCTTGGTCCGCTTTGCACCCAGAGACAGAAAAGTGCTCTCAGAAGAATCTGACTTTGCTGTACCGCCTGTGGTGTCTTTGCCTTAGGAAGGGATCACAGTGACTCACGCACAGTCAAGTAACTCTCTACTAGCAGTGTGGGCGATATCGGGATCCCCCACGCCATGATATTTCTCCTGCTCAGGCATCGGATACTCAAGCTATGTTAAAGTAAGTTTCACTGAACATGGTCCAAGAACTCCAGAAAGCCTTGCGCTCGAAGCAAGACCGACCGAGAAGCAGGCACACAGTAACTGCAACTGTGTCGCAAACACCAAAGGACAAATCAGTGTTGACCGTGTCAATTCCTGTGTAAAATCTGTGCTCCGTTTACCAACAGTCACCACCTGAGTCGAGCACTAAGAACATACAGCAAGCAACCATGCTCAGTGAGAATGAGTTCGAGCTGCTTCCGTCAGGCCACGTCTCTGCGACACAGCACGTCGATGACGAAGAGCTCGGATCCGATACGTCTTCGATAGCTACGATCCCAAAAGACAGGGAAAAAGCCATTTAAAAGCTCACGGTAAGACCGGATACCCGTGAAGAAGCCATGCCCGTCTCGCCCAGAAGATTATAGCTTGAATGACTAACATTTGGGGTCGGAGGTCGACGCAGAAGATGATCCCCGTGTAACTTCTCTCGCATGGTACAACTTCCTCTCCAGGCTATTGAGCCAATTTTTCGCCAGGCGACTGTCAACGTTTAACTTAATACCGGGCGGCTGCGGGTTAGCAAACGATTAGCACTCCGTCTCCCTCGGACCTTTTTCCTGGGTAAGACGAGCATGTGTCTCCTTCAGTTGACTCAATAGCACCCACGGATGAACCCTCTCGGCACGTTAGTCAGGAAATTGTCAGGCTTTAGGAGACAGAATGTAGATGGCATAGGCAGCACTTCCATAGCCAGAGTCACTCATAGCGCTGAAGACAAGAGAGGGAGTTGTAGTTTCGCTGCAGGGAATGCAAGCAGTGGCGCTTAGACGCCGGCGATGCAGCGTGCTTTCTCGCTTGCACTTCTTGAAGCACTGCACCGTGAAGCAGGGTCCTTATCATTCATCGCACGATGTAATAACTTTAGAGGGCCTGGAACAACCGACTAAGTAGGCACAATTTGGATGCATTCGATCCGACATGAGTCCATTGAGTGCTAAGCGAGGCATACTCTTCATAGCATGTCCTTCCAGAACCACACGCTGAATACACCGAAAAAGCACCTGGATGGCGTGCGTCTGATCGGTCCAGTGACACTCAAAATGCTTGGGTGCTTGGCGTTTGCAACAAGCGACGTAGGCAAGTATAGCTCTCCTCTTCTGGCTCTCCTCGGCGCCTTCTTCACGAAAATCATGAAAATTTGCAAGAGGAGAGTACGAGTTATGTTAGTCTTCCAGTACTTGGACGACTAACTCATCGCGACCATGACACAGTGGACGTGTGTTAGCCGACTTGACTTCCAGGAGGGTCGAGTAATACACATGGAATGTTATCTGTCAGCCCAAGTGCTCGAATTGATTACCAACCAATACCCTTGGGGAAGACCAACGCTAGAGATGTTTGTTTGGTCGATGCACTGGCCAGCAAGAGGCTCCTCTCGACTACCAATGTCATGGAGAGGTATCAATGCGATTCTGCGCACTCAAACTCAAGTGTCTCCTCTTGAGATAGCCCCTTTGCCATCCGATGCCCCTTGGTTTCCTTTCCTAATAAAGTACGTTAACCAAGCCCCCACTGAAGCTGCCATGCCACCAAGAAATGCTGTCGCAGCCCCTTCGGTCATATTTCCACCCGTCCCTCCATCTCCTGGACCATCACTTGTAGTGTCTGTTAATACCTTCTTAGACTAACAGGGCTTTAAAAAAGGTAACAGAGAAAATGTTAGGTGGCCACAGAGAGTCCACGGCGAGGGTATATAGGTCGCAGTGGAATAAATTTGCCAGTTGATGTGCCAAGTCGCCATTGGACCCATTCCAAGTCACACCAACAGTGAAAGTAGACTTTTCTGACTACTTATTTACATCGGAGCATCTAAAGGTGAGTTCAATCGAGGATTACCAATCGGCGATTGTCTCTAGGCTGAAAGCCTTTACAGGCTATGACCCAAGTGAGGATCCTGCTCTGTCTGTGCTGTGTATGTATTGCAAGGTTAATTCCCCTCCGACAAGTACCAACATAGCGCAGTGGGAACTTTCGTTTTTCCTGCGCTACCTACAAAGGGTAGACATATTTGAGATGACGTAATCTCCCGTACAATACTACGGTAAGGTTCACCTTTCTATTAGCGTTAACCTCTGAGAAGAGAGAGGGGGAATTCCACGCCCTGGATTGGCAAATTCCCAAAGTAAATGATGAGTAGAGAGAGGTCTTCCTTCGCCAAAGAGCAAGCTTTATGGATAAGTCGTATATTGTCACCGCAGACATTGGTCTGTTCGAGCAAATAATACTACCAGCCTTACTCAGCTCAGCCAGACTTGTTCTCTTTGTACCCAGTGCGAGCCCTGCATAAATACTTGCAACTATCTCAACACTATAGTTGAGATAGCTAGAAAATTTTGATCATTTTCATTATGCATAATTTTAATAAGGACCCCTCTGAGCAGACCATTTCTAAGTACATTAAGGGCGCAATATTATCTACATACAGTAAAGCTCTGTCAGAATCAGACTTTATGGAATTAAGTAACATTAAAGCCCATCAAGTGAGACAGGTAGCGAATTGAATTAGTTAGGGCTCTGCATGGTGTGACCTTGTCAGATATACTGAAAACGGGTTGTTGGTCATCCCCAAACTCATTTCTCAAGTACTGTCTTAAGGACTATTCTCGGTGCGAACTCTCGGTTCTTTGTTCATTGGGTCCATTCGTTGCAGCCGAAGCAGTAGTTTCTAGCTAGGCTTTATCTGTTGTAGTGAACCCTCGACCAAGAGTAAAGCAAAGCCATGCCGAAGCAGCCCTTGTTCCATCGCTCTTGTAACTGCTCTGGCAAGTACAAGAAAGTCCAGAACCAAGGTCGTCTGTAGTTTCTTCACTGCTGAAAAGACTGTAGACATGACTGCGTTCTCTCTCCCTCTTCTCCGTCAGTTTCAGAATAGGGGCAGTGACCAAGCTATTGCTTCACATGTGAGTTCACAGCCTGTGGAAAGGTGCAGTCTTGGTGCGTCATCCTTGTGAACCCGGTACTCCATTGTTCCTTGCTAAGAACGGAGGTGTGTGTGCGCACACATTCTCCTTGATGTATCTATCATGGCCACTGGAGTCGGGCTCACAGGGATTGGCACCAAGACTTACCTTAGTCACTTGAATACTTGGTTATGCCTTAGTCACTTGAATGCTTGGTTATGCCTTAAATGAGCGCATTGTAGTGCATCATCTGTCATGTACGAGTACTTGGTGTTAATAGCTACTTGGCGTAAAAATCAACAGTAAGGGTACATTATACTTCTCGATTCTTGGTTATGCTTAAAGTCTTTCTGACCAAGCTGTGTTATTGTATTTTAGTGAGTGAGTGTCTCGATTCCATTTATTTTATCCTCACAGTTATTTTTTGTAATTAGTTTATAAGTGACCAAGCGGTGCATCGCAGTCTTAGAGCCTGGTCACAGGTGCATTGCGTGGACTTGGTTCCACTATCCTATATGTGATAAAAGTCTCAGGTCGCAACCCCTGTTATACGGCTGGCCTACCATCCCAAGGGTGGACGGAGCGAGTTGTGTTAACAAGCGGTCACCGGGTCATACGTCTCAGTTCATTAGTGCGTCTCTTCTGTTACTACGGTTCGTCTTTCCATGTACGAAAGTTGCTCACCAACACGATTTTAAGTTTGGGCACATTAAAACACATGAAAGGGATCTCATTGGTATTTCATTTCTGCCTTGACACAAACTCCTTTACCAGTAAAAACTGGGTTCAGGGAAAAATTATCTCGGCTTGGCTAGCAACGCAGATCACTCCTGCTCGTGTGTCAGTCCCATATTGCGGTGGAACTCCTGTGAAGTAAAACTTTTATTTTATTTTCATAAAACGCTACCCGCCCAGCCACCCCTACTACCTAGGAGTGGTTGGCACGTTGAAGCAATACTCGAATGAGGCTCTGTACAAAAGTATCAACGATTCTGATTGGCCCATAACTTGGTCGGGACAATTCGAGCCACTATAAAAAAATTAGGTTCCCAAATTGCCTCATTCTTAGAGTTACTGAAAACCTTATAAAATAGAGAATACAGATGTGCTTTTACTCTTAACAGTGCGTTTTGCTAAAATAAAACATCAGTTAAATGTTACTGTTTTGCAGTTTTCATTATATAACATTTTGTGCATGTATTACCCATTTAAGTGTATTTCTGGGGGTTGGAAGGTAGAGAGGCTATTATTTTATGTTTGAAATTCACCAGTTTAAAGGTCACAGAATTGACCCTTTCAAAATTTGTGTTTTCGAATTTTTGGTCATGCATCTGGAATAGTCGCGTTCTACAATCTTAAGCTTTCAATATAATGATTTTACTCTCTCAATTTTAAATAACGGTAATGGATTGGTCTAGATGTTGCTTTATTTAAATCTACAAAATTTCTGCAAAACTCTTAGAGTACGGCTTGATACTTTGCTAGGAAATCCTTTTGATGAAACAAATATTTACGTATGTATACTGTTATAAAGGGACACACAATATATTATCAACGTATTTCTGTTAAAGATTGCATTTTATCTGTTTAATGTGAAACCAGAGTTAAATATCTGTCCTTTTATTCTTTATCTATGGAATTCAAGTAATCGCACCACGTTTCTTGTAAATAAGGAAGTAAGGAGCTAATCCATGCTTAAGAAGCCGCAACAAGTTATTGTTATATACTTGAGCAACAAAATCAATGTCCAAAGCATTTACAATCGAGGTCAAAATGGCAACATTTGTTGGCCTTTAATAGCTCTCATTTTCTGAGTGGTTTACTTCATAAAGGCAAGCATGTTTTACAAAACCGTGCAAGTGTATGCAAAATAGTCATGTAGCCTAGACAAACATAAACTTTATCTAACTATTGTATTCAAAGGAAACGAACGGGATTAAAATACCAAGACATCCAAGCGAATCACAATATCTACAGCATTGCAACGAATAGCAGTCACATACGTCAAATTATACAGTACAGCAATGGTGTCATATTACAAATGCATCGAACAAATATTTGACTTTAGCACGTTTACGTTCATTATTCCAAGGAAATGCCTTTTAAAATTATGATTAAGCAGTTTTTTATGTGCTGCTATTGTCAATTTTACTATTTGTATAGCATCTACGCAAATTCCTCATAGATTCTGGCCATGTAGTCTTGCTCTTTCTGCAGCACCTCAATAACTTCCCTTTCAATCTTAGTCGCTGTTGCTGACTTCGAGCCATTCTTGAAATTGTTAGAGATTTGCCAAAACTCGATAATGCCACACACCATTTTTAAAGCTACCAGTCCTGCCCCAGATGCTTGTATTCCTAAGCTTTTCGCGGCAGCAGCTTCAACATAACTCAACTGTGTTTTCATGTCATCGAATATGCTCACAAAAAAACTAATGGTTTGGGCTAATGATCTCAAACTACTTCCTATAGATACAAGTGACGTGCATTGAGTTTTCCATCCAAATGTTGCCAAATCAATTGCATTTACTTTTAGCTGCAGTATTCTTAAAAGTGCGTTAATCGCTTCTATATTTTCTTGCAAACTGGTCCAGGTGTTTACCAAACATTTTGTGCTTTCTATATCTTCGTTTACAATTCTCACAACCTCTTGGACTTTGGTTTTGTCGCTCCAACCTTGCAGTATATCCGCTGTTGTACCAATAACTACAGCGGCAGTACCAATCGCTGAAGAAAATCCAACACATGCAAGAGAAGCACCGGCAGTCCATGGGGCGAGCAGCATACCTAAACAGGTAACAAGTCCAGCCAGCACTTTCCCCGATGCACAAATCAATTTTGCCTTGTCAACCCTTATCTGATTATTGTGCATCGAAGCTGTTATATCTTTCAAACTTTGAATTGTTCTTGATCTTTTAGCGCTATAGATTTCAAAGGTGGATTTAAAGTGTTCATGTTGTACTGTGATGTCTATAATTCTTGTTCTCAGTTCTTCCATTTGTCGTATAAAGCTGACGTCATATTCGTGAGATCCTCTGCTAAACATTCCGTATACGGCATACGCAGCTGGGCCACCGGTTGTCAGTAAGTTTTCAAAAGTTAGATCAGCATATAGATGCTGGACATAGATGTGTTGTCCTATTACGTCATCTATACTGGGAAGTAATTCCCATAAATTCGAGATGAATTCCATAGTGTCTGCAAGCTGTCGAGAAATTACTTTATTTGTTAACTTTAATGGAATAATAACATAATAACGTGCATGCATGTTGTTTGTAATTTTAAAAACAAATTGTGCTATCAACAGCTAGTTCGTAACACAAGATTGACCAATCAAAAGCTGCAGTGCAACCTTAAGTGAGACTTCCGAGAGGTGCATGATATACAATGGATGACGAATGGCAAAAGTATGAACAGCAGATCACCTGATTTTTTGACTGGCCAAGCCGTTTCGGCTGGTAAAAAGCATACGGCTAAAGTAAAGAAACGTTTGTGAAGTATCTTGGCTTTTTTCATTGATTGAATGGTATTAATTTATCCTTTGTTTCAATATGTTGTACGAAATTACGAATTAACTATTGGACCATTTTGAAATCGACGCATTATTAGTTGGTTTTATTTTCTCTGTGTGTAACCTCAAGTAATCAAGAAAAATAACAATTGTAATATTTAAAACAAATACTTCATTCTACCAACAAAATTAACTAACGTTCAATTTAGTGACCGATGCAACATAATGCACACTAAATCACAAGCAAAATGCAACCGAGTTAATAACAGAAGGTGCAGCTATCAGCAATACACAGTTTCAAGCTCTAGCAAATTTTCTCTCTAGTGTCCAGAAATTAACAGGCAAGGAAACTAAATGTACCGACTTACGAATCTACTTGCTTCAAAATATTCTATTCAATACAAAATTCAAATAGAAGTTTCATGCTAAGTTGATCTTTGATTTAATATTCTTATAAATTCACAATTAAAGCTAGCGCCCGTAACGTATTTTCCTTAGCCATATAACATCTAAATGGAAGGTTTAATCGCATGCCTAACCAATGCCTGCGTTATGCATTTACCTTTTGCCAAATAACATCTAAAAAAGTTTTTTGTTTGCTTGCATGCCTAAAATATATCACCAGACTCTTTACACTATGACGTAAATGCATGCAACATGAATTGAGAAAATAGTTAAGAATTAATTGCACAGAGAAAACTAGCTGATTAGCTAATTTAATTTGCACAAACAAGTTTTTCAATAATACGTTTTAACATTAAGTAAAATTTACAATTATCTTTCAAAAGTCCTATATAGCTGCAGGGCCAGAGATCAGAGAACTTGTTAACTGTATAGTTAATTTTTGTAAATTAGTGAATACGATCCCTGAAGCAAGCTTAGCCACATTTTAAAAAGGAAATCTTGACATAAACTTAGGCATTCCTAAACCAATGCTCTCAGGTACTCAGCTAAATTTTTGCCAGTGACTGGCCAATTGACTTTGCCTTTGGATACTGAATTTAAATTTCGCGAATTTACAATCTTGCTTGTATTGCCAATGGATTTTAAAGGGTTTGATTGGAATCCTAATTGTGTCCATACTTGGCTTGAATGCTGTTAAAACATTAAAATAAGTAGGTCGTCTAAGAACTGAAGTGAAAGTTTAGTCTTATGTTGTAACCATTATTTGAACGTGCCACTGGTGGGCGACAACTTATCTATGCTTAAGTGCTGATGCACTGCTCTCTGTGATAAAATCCCACATCAAATACATATTTCGTAGGCATTTTAATGGAAAATATTGAAACAAAAGACATTCGTGTAACATGATACTAGAAATACTTCTAAATACTTGCAAATTCTCGCTTTTCTTGTTAGTCTTAATGCATTGCGAATAGACTGGATATTTTATACATGCTAAAGGGTTTGGGACATGCTTATCATTTTAAGCGTTTGGACATGGAGTAAGAAGAAAAATGCTTATAGTTACGCCCTTTGCTGTCAATATGTAGTTACATAACGTAACACCACATACCATTATAATTTGGCTTCATTTTGCGGGCATTAATGTTTTGGAGAATTCACTTACTGTATTTTCCTTTGCAGTATTAAGGTCGTGGTGCGTCCCAAACCTGCGTTAGTCTTCTCCAATATCTTGTTATAGCCTAGTGCTGAAATGAAATCAAATCAAAGTTAGAAAAAATTATTCTAAAATATCGGGAAATATTGTACTGAGTTTTAATGTGTCATAAATCTAAATTCAAACTGAAAAAATGTTGGAAAAATGTATACAACCAAACCACACTCACTTAATATCTCAAACGACATTCTAACGCATCTAGATAACAACAACACACTCTGACTTGCGTTATTTGATTTGTTAGCAGCTTTTTTCACCGTCGACCACGATCTACTGTTGAGACGTCTCGAAGCTATATATAAAAATCCCGCCAGGTTTAAAATGAATAAAGTCTATCTCTGTGACAGTGAAATGTATGTTAACATAAATGGAAGTGGCCTCGAACCTGTTACGCTCGATGTTGGCCTACAACAAGTTTCTATACTCGGTGCTATGTTTTACTCCAACTACAACCAGCCAATGGCACGACTACTACGCTTGTTACAGCCGCTATACCATCTGTATGAGGAGGACACCCAGCTGCTGAAGCCAGTTTAACATTCACGGCATATTGATGGTTGTGTGACTCAACTGTCTACTGGAATCGAAATAAGAGCGTATTGGATGGTCAGCAACAGGCTAAAAATAAAAAGTGATTAAACTGTGACAAAACCTCGTTCTATCCTGTGACAAAACCTCGTTCTATCCAGTGATAAAACAAGTGTCTGAAACTGGCCGAAAAAGCAAAAAGCCTCGGAGATGATGATGATCATGATGATGATGATGATGGAGTGTGAAGAAGCTCTTGTGCTGATGGAAACATATCGGTCTCATCCAGGCAGGATCGAGCTTATATGATATGAATAAAAGCGCGTTTTTATTTTAAGGTTCGTAAGAATGCAAGAAAGAACTCAAAACATCATAAAAGGCATGCAATACCCCCCTTCCCGATAAAACACGAAAAAGCAAATAAATCAAACAAAGAAAAACATGGCCTATTTCCTAAATACAAATTCACATTCTTCCACATTGTCAATGATACTCTGGACACGACACTTATTATAAGACATTTTGAGGACCGCCACACTTGCTCAGAATTTAACAGGTGTTTTTCACAACTGGTGCAGTTTTCTATGTTTTATATAAACCACCACTCCGTGTGATTTGAATTACTGAACAACGTAATTTGGTTTGCAAGCTTCTCCAATAATCACTGAATAATTGCATTGAATCATTAATGTAAATGATTGTGATGTCAGTTGTGGGCATATATTTCGGTCAAAAGGCGCCAATCACACCCATAGTACAAGACGTAATGTCGTGTTTTTGTCGGGTCTGAGTTCGAGCGACGATAGAATATTTTATACGTTGGGACTGTTGATTTAGAACAGCCGTCATGCTAAACTTTAATACATTCTGGAGCTAACTACCTTCTAACCCTGCTTGAAAACATTCTTATCAAAAATTTAAAGTAAATATGAAATGCGCGGCCATTGACTGAACCTTTCCAGGATCTTGCTGGGTACTGAGTGATATTCCACCTCGATGCACTGAATACTTTACTTAGATCCCAATAAGTTTGCGGCTTTGCGGTGGAAGTAGAGGATTATCGACAAAACTGGGCCACTGCCTCCCGCCCACGGTGCATTTCTATTTTAGCATATTTTTTTTCGTTCAGGTCATTCTGAGCATTTTTCATTTTTTGACTTTGTGATCCCCCAACATAGATTTCTATTTTTAGCATATTTTCTCGTTTCAGATCATTCTCAGCATTTCTCATTTTTTTACCCTTTTACCTCCTACCCAGGGGGCATTTCTATTTTAGCATATTTATTCGCTTTACACCATTCTTAGTGTTTTTTCATTTGTTTTACCTTTTGGCCAATTCTACTCTCTAATGCAAATTTCTATTTTACCATATTTTTTCGTTTTGCACCATTCGGAGCATTCTCATTGTTGAGTTTTTGGCGACTTCTCCCAGGATGAATTACTTTTTTTTAGCATGTTTTTTCTGTTTCAGGTCATTCTTAGCACTTTCCATATTTTGACCACCCCCTCCCGATGTGAATTTCTATTTTAACATATTTTTTCGTTTCAGAACAATATAAGCATTTCTCATCTTTTGGCCTTTCACCCTAAACCCCCACTCACTGTGAATTTCTAATTTCAGTGTATTTTTCCTTTCAGACCGTCTGAGCATTTGTTATTTTTCACCCTTTGACCCCACAGGTTGAATTTCTAATCTTAGCATATTTTCTCGTTTCAGACCATTCTGAGCGTACTTTATGTTTAGACCTTCTACGCCATCTTCCTCTCAGGGTGAATTTCTAATTTTAGCATGTTTTTTTTCTTTTCAGACCATTCTAAACTTTTTCATTTTTTGATATTTTGATCCCCTATCCTAGGGTGAATTTCTGTTTTAGCACTTTTTTCGCGTTTCAGACCATTCTGAGCATTTGTCATTTTTGGCCATTTGTCCCCTCCCCCACATCACCTGCCTAGGGTAAATTTCTATTTTAGGAGATGTTTCCTTTCATTTCATTCTTGCTATTTTTCATTTCTAACCCTTTGATCCTCCTCGCCCCTGGTGCATTTCTATTTTTAGCATTTTTGTTTAGATCATTCTGAACATTTTTTACCTTCTACCTTCCTTTCCCCTCAGGGTGAATTTCTCATTTTAGCATGTTTTTAATTGGACCATTCTGAGCATTTTTAATTATTTTACCTTGTTTACCCTTCTCCCCCACCCCGGATAAATTTCTGTTTTTAGCATATGCTTCAGGTATTTTCAATTTTTTAAGCTTTTGAACCCCCTCCTCGTGGTTGAATTTCAATTTTAGCATATTTTTTCGTTCCAGACTATTCTGAGCATTTTTCATATTTAGGACCTTAACTCACCCCCCCCCCCCCCTGTCACGGTGCATTTCTATTTTCAGCATACTTTTTTCATTTCAGATCGTTCTGAGTATTACTCATAGTAATATCGCCTGTATCATAACCTTCAAAGGGGGGAACAGAACGTGGCAAAGGAACATAATCTCCAACTACTTGTGGCTCGCAAATACTGCAGTACAGATAAAGCGTATAAAATTATTCTTTCACATCTGCTTGATGTTCAGCAGGACCAGATCCAGATTGTTTATACTATTGATCTGGTGTAAATTCTGAAGTCTCATATAATCCAGTAGAAAAGAGAATATCATAATCATTTCTCAAAATAACTCTTCCTCTAATTTTATCATACTTTAACCAAACAGGGTTTGTGTTAATAGATCTTTCTAATGCTTCATTTACTGCGGTACATATTTCAGGTATGGATCAATAGGAACCATATGGAATGTTAACTTCATGAAGCGCATCCAGTGATGACCGATAATGAATGAAGTAGTCCATTTCTTGTCTCATTGTCGTCAATGTTTATGGGTATTCAATTTGAATTTCACTTCATATTTTCCTTTCAAATATAATTTACTAGTCAAACGAATTTGATCATTATAGGCCTTATTAGTAGGACAATAGTTCGTGCTAGCATTACTGCGCAAAGTATTGTACAAACTTGTTGACTCCATTACGGCTAAATCGTATATGCGCGCGGACGGATTGGATTTGTATATACATTACTTCATGCACGGCGCGTGTCATCTACACTGTGTGCAAGGACCCCTTTGTTGTCTATTACTTCTCCTTGACAATAAGCCCTTGCAAACCTTATTTTTATAGGAATATGATTTTTATTTTTCATTTTCGTGACAACAACAGCATAATTCTTTAAACCATGTTAATAATTTTCCCATCCATCTGAAACTGGAAACTTTCTTTGTTGACGCTGTTTTATCTCTTTTGTAATATCTTCACGAGTTTTCTTTTTGCCAAAAACAGTTTTTGGAATATTGCAATATTTCCTGAATAAACTGCTTCCAGCCTCGGGATGTTACTTGTCGTTCTTTTCTGATTGTAGCACCCAATGCTTCTTTCAGTAAATCAATAATGTTGGAATTTTCAATTGCATCTCCAGTTTTCAACACAATTTCATTTTTATCTGTCCATCTTGTACCATATTTCTTAAGTTCTGCCTGAAGTTGTGATACTTTCACATGAAATATATGTTGCAAATGGTTTTAAAATATTAACTATTGTAACTTTTCTGACATTTCTGCAGCAGCTGAGACAGCAGACTTTTGTTGTTGTTGTGACTGAAATGCCGATTGTCGAACGGTGTGTTGCTCACGATTTAATTTTTTATACATGCAATATGCAATATATTCGAACATATTTCAAACAAACTGGCCAATTTATCTTTTGTCATTTAGCCCTGCTATGTGCTAATAAATAAAGAAATGGTTGGTTTGCTTGAATTCGTCTGGACATCTTGTAGTTCAATACCAAAGTGTTGTAATTCTTCTTCATGCACCATTTTATTCATATAATCGTAAAGTGTATCACTTGGTAGAATACCTGTGCGAATACATAACTTATCTTCTGTCTTTGGTTTTAAATCAATAAATAAATAACCATAACCTTTGCTTGTTGCATCTTGATATGTCTCAATTAAAGATTTTCCTGGATACATTTGCCGAGCCAATGAACTGATCAGTTGACTATCTCTTGGATTTTTAAAGATAACAATGTAATTTGCGTTTAAACTAATTACGCATTTCCTTTCCTTAGTGAAACAGATTGTGCACGATGAAAATAATGCTTAGGTTTTTATTACTACTTCCAACACTAAACAATCTGGTCATGCGTTCGAGATTATGACATTTGGTCATGAGATAATCAATAATAAGTAAGTTATTCTATTTTGGATTGAAACGCTTTTCAATAAAATCTGGAATATCTTAATGAAATGTCACTGCTTTCTTGCCTTTGTCCAAGGGTTGATCCGCAGCAGAGAGTCCCATAATATTATTACTCAAGACACACTCAAGAGACGGTCCAGAAACCAAGCATGTAAACGGATGCTTCATGGTAACTGAATATCACATTCCTCAACCCAACTGTTAAATTTCTTTAGCCAGCCTAACCGCTTGACAAATTCTTTCACACCTCGTCCTTTTTCGTATCTTCAACACTTTTTCAATTTTGTATATGGATTGAATGTCTTTTGTGACAGCTTGCAATTCATCTTCATAGAAATAAACATCAATATCTTAGCCTAAGAAGTCTTTGACACGATACACGTGTATTCTTGCTTCTTACAACGATATGTGACAATGAACACTTCCTGTGTCCATTTTATATGGTAATCCCTTTGAAATACGTATTTGATGTATGAAATGCGAATATGTTGAACAATGTTAAACTTGTAGGGTTTGAGCTTTTTCTTTGATAATAATTTCAATTTATCAATATACATTGGTTTCCACACTTTGATTCAATGTTCTTGTTAATGTCTATCGATAATAATGCATTTGGTAAGGACCAATGAGGTCTATGTTTATATTGATTAAGACTTGTAAAATATCCGTATTGCGGCACGTTTGCCGATGTAAAAAGCAGCAATACATCATTGCCTTGAGAGTACGTATGACTCTTTCAGCAAAGTTGGTTTTAGTCTCATCCTTGGTAGTATATGCAAGAATGCCTTCTTTTATTAGAAATTGCTTTACCCATCTGTTCTTAAATTCTGTTCTATTATCTGACCTCAATGTTCTTGGTCTTCTTGTTGTTTCTTGAAATTTTTATTTGGAAGGCTTGAATGACACTCGCATGTGTTTTGTTTGGAATAGGCTGTACCCACAAGTGTTTGGAAAAGACATCAATGACAATGAGTAAAAAATGATTGCCTTCATTATGTTGTGCCATGTTGGTTACATCTGCTAAGTCCGTATCCCACATATCATCAATACCACTGGTAATGATACGTTGTCGTTTAAATTTATATTTCACTGCATGAAGTAAACTAAAGGCGTTTTGATCTTGTAACCATTTTTTTTCACTTTAGAATATCTTACAAGATGCTTGCTTTACTTAAATATTTTGTTTAACTTATTAGATTCTGCAAATGCTCCAGAGATTCCAGGTTTAATGTAAATATTAGTTATATTAGCTTGAATTGAAACTAATCATTCACAAAATACAATTTTTATTGACATGTATATATGAATCACTTAAATAAGGTTTATTAATTCAAAGAAAACCAGTTAAAAGCGTCACACTATCATCTCAATATACATATAAACTTAAATTATTAAACGTATATGCTACGTTGCTATATATGCTATATATCGTTGTATTAAACGTGACAAGCTCTCATATATCCCTTTATAGTGAAACATTATCATCATAATGTAAAATAATTCTAGCAGCCAAAGCTAGAATCCGGTCAGCTATCCACATCTTACTAGCGTTGATAAACCTTGAGTCAATGTTATAGGTATTCCCTGACAAATTCAGCTCTTCACATTCACACAGAAAAGACTGGATGAAACTATTTCTTTGAATTGACCTTCCAACAGCTTCCCAATGCTTATGTATATTCTTCACTTGCAGTATACAGTCGCCTCATGTATGTCCAGCAGCGTTGCCTAATCTTCATCATTGAAGTTGATGTAGTAAGTATACTCTTTCAATTCAAATTGAGATCCGCGTGCAAGGCTGACATAGTGCTTATCGTTGTACGTAATCACTTCTAAACGCTTTAATTTTGTTAGATACAGTTTGAAGTTAATCATACGCACCTTTTCCAAGTTATCATTTACTCTCTTCCATAGAGAAGGAGATAATGCCATCCAGTTTTCTTTTCATTAGAGTTTGGTGAATCGACCATGCTGACCATCTCCAACTGCTACGCTTAAGGTAGCATTGATCAAGAAATTAGTTATCATGATTAAAAGAAATTATGGAGCTACATGATTTAGTTGATCTTTGGAGAATAAAAAACTGTGATATTAAAAGGTTTTCATGGCACCGTGCGAAACCGGTATTAACACAATCTAGATTGGACTATTGGATTGCGTCGAGTGAGTTGACGTATAATATAATAAAAGTAGACATTGTTCCGGATTTTAAATCAGACCATAGTGCAATTTTATTAGCCTTATCGATTAGATGTCAAGTAGAACAGAGGGGGCCAGGTTGGTGTAAATTTAATGCATATTTACTACAAGATATTGACTATACAAGGCAAATTAAATCCTTGATTATCGAAGTAAAAGAAAGCTCCACCAATTTGGACCCCCATACCAGGTGGGAGTACATGAAATATGAAATACGCAAATTTACGCTCTCCTGTTCAAAACGTAAAGCCGCTAATACAAGAAAAAATAAAAACCTGCTTTAAAAAACTCCACACGCTAGAAGAAGAAATGAACCGCAATAATGACGATAATCCAGAGTACCAAATTAAAGATTGTAAATGAGAATTAGAAAGAATAGAGACAGTGGAAAGAATGGGGCATTATATAAGAAGTAAGGCATACTTTATTGAAAACCATGAAAAAAATTCAAAATTCTTTTATAATATTAAAAAAAAAAGGAATTATGATAAAAAATATAAAAAAATTGCTAACAATAGGGGAATCCAATTCACTAAACAGAAAGACAAGAAAGAAAGAAGTCGCTCATTTCTTTGAACAAATGCATTCTGTTAATCCTGCCGTTAATGATCAGTTTTATCAATCACTTTTTTCATAAAGAATGTAAAAATAAAATATCCACTAGAAATCAACTTTATTTAAACTCTGAACTTACTAAAGAAGAATTATATAAAACAGTTAAAAACATGGGCGTTAATAAAACTCCCGGATCAAACGGGCTGAATTTTATGAATACTTTTGGGAAGATATAGTGGACATGCTATTACAATCTTACATATACGGCTTCGTACTGGGCCATTTGAGTGTTGAACAAAAAAGGGGAATTATACGATTAATTCCCCACAAAAAATAAAGATTTGACAAATTTAAAAAAACTGGCGCCCCATAAGTTTATTCAATGTAGATTTCAAAAAGTTCTCCCTAAATTTATCGGACCTGAACAAAACGGCTTTATGAAAAGTAGATATATAGGACTAAATATAAGAACACTAGTAGATTGCATAGACCACTTGAATAGAGAACAAAAAGGAGGGTTCCTCTTATTCATAGATTTTGAAAAGGCTTTTGATAAATTAGATTGGAAATTTTTAGAGAAATGTTTAGAAAATTTTAATTTCGGCTCCAATATTAGACACTAGATAAAAATATTTCACACTGACATAGAAAGTTGTATAATCAATAATGGGACCACAAGTAGGGCGTTCAAAATTTTAAATGGTGTCAGACAGACTGATCCCCTCTCAGCCTTACTCTTTATAATAGCAGTTGAAATTCTAGCGTGTGCAGGTAACAATAACATGCATATAAAAGGAATAAAAATAGGTTGCATTGAAACTAAAATTAGCTTATTAGCCGATGATACTACGTTACTATTGTCTGATATGCTTTTAATCCAAAATGCTTTAAATTGGTTTGTGCTGTTTTATTTAACATCAGGCTTGAAGGTGAATCTGGATAAGCCTGAAATCTTACATGTTGGCAAACAAAGAATCAAGTACCTGAAAAAAACCCTTCCGCATAAAGTGGTCTGAAGGGGATGTGGTCTCGCTAGGTATTAGATATTTTTATGATATAGCTAAAACAACTGAGGTTAACCTAAGAGATAAATTAAAAGAAATGAAAAACTCTTTATGTTCTTGGTCGAAATATTTTCTTTCACTTAAAGACAAAATCACAATAATAAAAGGCCTTTTGCTGCCGAAGTTATTGTATGTAATAGAAACCCCAGATTGGTTCATAGCGGACGTAATTAATGAATTTAATAACTTTATATGGGATAAAAAAACCACATCGCATAGAAGCCAACGTATTAATTCGAGATTACAGAGATGGTGGCCTCCGCAGCTTGGACTTTATGTCATTCTTGAACACCCAAAAGTTAACTTGGGTCAAAAGATTAATTGAACTTGAAAATTCTCTGAGTGCCAATTTTTTAAAAATACATTTGCCCAAATTTAGCTTGCTGAAGGTTCTCAATTTATCCCTTAATGTAGATAAACTATCAAAAGACATACCAGCCTTTTATAGAGAAATTTTATACAGATGGTATATGCTGAAAAATCCTCCATTGAACATTCACAGTATATTGAAACAGTGCCTTTTGCACAATCAATATATCTTAATACAGAATAAGTCTGTTTTTACATTGAAATGGAAGAAAAAATATCCCTTGTAGGTAATCTAATAACAGAACGGGGTACCTTTATGAATCCGTTTGAAATTAAATACCAGTATAAACTTGAACTAAATATTATAACAAATATGGGCCTTATTAATGCTATTCCTAGCGAATGGAAATCTATGATATCACAGCATAAAAAGGATATACATGAGATTTTGCAAAATATCACTCCAAGGAATGAATTGATAACTAATATTTTAAATGTTGATATAATTAAGTGTAACTCGAAAGCGCTCTACTGGTATTTTATAAATCAAAAGCAGTTTGAACCTAGCTGTTTACGACGATGGCAACAGTCAGGTATAAATCACAAGAGCTGGAATGGAAAGAAATATTTTTAAAGACCAAGTACCTAACAGGAAACACCAAAAATAGCAGGTTTTATACAAAATTATACACTAAAATTATGCTTCTGATTACATCGTTGCTAAATTTGACGCATCTGTATCACAGATGTGCAGACAATGTAATGAAATACGAGATTTAATTCACACCTTTGCGACATACTTCAGTTTAAACCATTTTAGACAATCTTTGAAAAATAGTTGAATAAAACTTTTCTGGAGAACTCTCCTCAGGTTGTCTTAAATATAAGAATAAAAATACCAGGGTTGCTAAAAAAGGAAACAATAGAAGCTGTAAGATTCATTCTTGATTATGTTCTCCTTCAAGCCAAGTTGTATATTCATAAATGTAATAACGCCAATGAAGAGGTTTATTTCTACCGTTTGTTAAAATATTTAAAGTAACAATTGAAAACAATTGAAAAGATGCTGTATCATAAGGATCACAGAAACCAAAAAAATTTAGAGACCTTAGACCTTGAAATAAAAGCACAGTGTAAAAAAAAGAAATTAGTTATCATTTTTTGTCCCTCTATTTTAGTTACAAAGACAAATTGTGGTTGAAAAATCTGTTAAAGAAATAGTTATAATCGTTCAAGCACTGAAGAAGTTATGTGCTGTTGAAAGTAGGACTTTGTGTTATACTCCGCTTTCATGAAGGGGGTTCGAAGCACCGGCCAGTCCTCGAGAGGGGAAGGAGGGATCGCCTGTCAATCATCCGGGGAAGGGGTCAAAAGGTAAAAAGAATGAAAAATGCTCAGATTTGTCTGAAAAGAAAAAATATGCTAAAAAGAGAAATTAACCCAAGCAGAAGGGGACGTGGGAAAAAGGGGAGGGGATGATAGAGTTCTGGGTTTATCCCCCTACTGCTGGAGTTCATTTCCTAGGCGCTATGAATGCACCTTCAAATTTCACCGTGACACTCGTTGTTTTATTTTTAATTTTCCTTTCCGTACATCCATTAAAACTTCCCTTTCACACGCCCATTTAATAAATAAAATTCATAACTTTCGTGCCTCTAGCCACTTCATAACAACCCAACAAGATCACTCCACCTACAACCCAAACAAAAGGAATAATAAACATAGAACCAACATTTTTGCCTCAGCTGCCGAAATCACATTAGATCAATTTACGCACCTTTAAAAATTAATTTCACTGTACAATCGATATTCTTTTCCTGTCGATGATTGAATATCTTTATCTTTGTATTGTATTTTTATCCGAACATTAACATTTGATGATATTTTTGATGAAATCAATGACAAAATCTCAATGAGCGTTTAGCTGTACTCCAAGTACTTTTAGGCCGTAAAGATTGCGTCCGTCTTTCAAAACCTGACGGAACAAGTGCTATGCCTTCTGTATTGACAAAATGAATTAATGTGCGTATGACCACAAGATTAGGACCACAATTTGTGTGTGGGGGTGGAACTCTCTGCTATTGCTTCCACTGTTTTGTAATTTAAGGTCTGTTTACCCAAATAACAGACGATGCTAAGTTTACCTCAAAATGTTGATTAAAAGAAATTGCATTTCTAACCCAAGTCTTACATCATCGAATAAAGAGAATAACCTAAAAAAGCTTTTTTCAGCGTTCATTCCTGTTTTCTTTCAAAGAAAAAGAAAAAAGAAGCTGAGTAAACAATGTGTGTGTAGTGTGTGTGTGTGTGTATGTGTATGTGTGTGTGCGTGTGCTTACTTCGAGAAAAACAGAATACATAAAGAGGCTGACTTTGTCTGATTGCAATGGTTGTAGCTTCCCCAGAACCTGGTTATATTTCGTGATCACACAATGTTGTGTCATCTGGAGGTGAACATAATTTGTCAGTCAATATAAGGTTTAGATATAATATACAGCTTATTGCGGCTTATTCAAATATCTGCTGTTTTTTTAGAAAAGGGGTATGGCCGTGCATTTATTGGCCAATAATGCTGTAGACTGATCATTAGGTTGCTTGATATCATAAATCTCTCGTATTGATTTGAAAACAGCACAGTGTTGACGACGATACGTTTTCACATTACAATGCACTGCATAGTGGGTCCTAGAAATGCGTGGATCTTTTGGTTCAATACTTGACGGTAATAATATTACTGTGTGTATTTCATTAAAACACCTATTGATTTTGTGTGATTCGGTTTTCGACATTGTACATGTTTGCACCAAATTTTCAAGACAAATTACTATTGTGAAAGCATATATGAATAAATAAGTAAAAGAAGTATTGCTTAACTCATGCCTGTACTTTTTATTTGTATCATTTTAGCAATACATATTATGCCGTGCAAAGCTCTTAGGATTGTTTCTAAGCTCTGTAATCAAAGTTAGATGTAATGTAATTTTATGATGTTTACACATTTATTTCAACTAGAATTCAGATGTAGTAGTATATATCCAGAAATATGTCTTGTTTCCTATTACACCTTTCCATATTACTAAGAGCCATGTACATGATGCTTTGTAGAAATTATTTGCGATTTAAACATAAAGAGCTACAAATGCCAATCTTACATGGTGGCAGCGCAATAGGCATTTGTTTTTCAAAAATTACTTTAAACAAATAAAACAATTAATCGAGAAAATTATTGTATTAGTGCTGAAAATGACAGCGGTGTCTATTTCGTTACCGATAACCATGACTTTCAAAGACCTGAAGAATGGTCAAATTGGATCAAGAGGTTCGATCGCTATTTGACTGTAACAAACAAAACTGTTAAAGTGAACACTTTAATATGCGCTATGTGAAGTCAAACGGAAGATATACTCGTGACGTTTTGATTGCTGGAAGATCAAATTTAGGACTATAAAACGGAGAAGGAGCGGTTAAATCATCATATCATTATCAGGAGGAACATGATTTTTGAGCTTTCAGGAATCTAGAAAGAAAGTGAGAGTATTGATTGATTCATTAATAAATTTTTGAATACGGGGAAATGAAGGAGGAGCTACTCAGGGGTCGAATCGTAGTCGGGATTAGAGACACTAAATTAAGTGAAACTCTACAGTTAGATGATAAATTTACCTTAAAAACGTTACTGTGAAAGGTGAGATCGTAAGAAATGGTTTCAAGACAGTCACAAATACTGCAGGATTTGAACATTTCAAAAGTAGATGTAGTGAGAAAAAGGCAATTGAAAAGCAAGTAGTTATACAAAAGTGAAAGTGCTCTAAAGGACAAAAAGTGCTATCAGTGATGACTATCGTTGCACAAATTGAAAACTTGTCCAGCCCGTGAATCAAAATGCCGAAAATTGGTCACTGGCAAAAGTGCTGTAAAAGCAAGTGAAAATTAAGGAAATTGAGTCAGAGGATATTAATGATGAAAGTGGATTTCGGAGAACTGTTGTGTCATACGTAAGCGAAAAAGATTTTGAAACTGAGCTTGTAAAAAAGGAACAAAAGTCAATAGATTCTGACGCGGATGTGTCACTCCTCGAACAATATATATAAGAAAGTTGCGGTAGACATTCCACTCAAGAAGTCGGACAAAGCTCTTACTGGAGCCAATAACCAGCCTGGGAATGTTTTAAGGATGAGTGTGTTCAAAATGTATATGTGGTGGATAAGCTGGAAACCCCCCTGCTGGGAAAACCAGTCATCCGAGCGCTGAACATTCTCAAGAGGACAAATGAAGTTTACACAGAAAACCGCAAGACCAGAATTTTTAAGGCGTTTAATAAACTATTTACAGGATTAGAAACAATTTAGGAACAATAAAGAATGATACCAGGTTGAAAATTTTTTGTTGTCAACCCTTATCTGATTATAATGCATCAAAACTGTTATATCTTTCAAAATTTGAATTATTTTGATTGAATATTGTCAAATGTGCTCTGTCTGTCTCTCTCCCTCCCCGTACGTTATAT
Source organism: Protula sp. h YS-2021 (assembly GCA_949752745.1). Classification (NCBI taxonomy): domain Eukaryota; kingdom Metazoa; phylum Annelida; class Polychaeta; order Sabellida; family Serpulidae; genus Protula; species Protula sp. h YS-2021. The sequence continues at coordinate 68,329,370 of OX457030.1, forward strand.
ATTTATGGTAATTATGAATTCTTGTATATTATTTTTGTGAGTAGGAACTGATGAAACCGTTGAAATATGCATCTAAATAAGTATTTTTAATGTTTTTAAAATCTAAAACAGTATGTTAACCTACCTGGGAGTTATCAGCACTATTACTCTAGTAGGAGAAGAGACTTATCCAAGTTAATGATAATTTTTAAAACAAGTGTTTTATATTTCACTACTCTCCTTATAGAATTTGTAGTAAAGTTATAACCAAGCATTGCATCGTGATCACGAATAAACCAAAGGGAAAGTACCTGTAGTGCAAAAGCCCGCAAAACCTATGATCAGTGATCACCTCTACCTCTACACAACGCTGATTTTCGTTTACGCTGTTAATTGATTCTAAATGTTGAGCGCGTAGCATCACTTCAATTAACTATTACTGATGTTGTGTGTTATTGACCATTTCGCTTACATGCGTTTATTTGCCACGACGAATTCATTCGTATATCACAGACAGGTATTTTTCTTTAACGGTCCAGGTTTCTAAATGTTATATAATATAAGGAAACCGTACATATATGTAGTTGTTATAGATCATATAGGTGAAGCATGGGTATCACATCTTAGTTCAAGTCGCCGAATGTGAATAAACATAATGTGCCTAAATTTCTTGTACTTATTACAATATTTTCGTACCTCAATTAGACCATTTACAAGGTACTGTTTGAACAGATAAGGATTTAATATATCAATTTGAAACCTTTCAATGTCAGTGCCTAAATTTCGTGTACTTATTACAATATTTTTTACCTCAATTAGACCATTTTCAAGGTACTGTTTGAACAGATAAGGAATTAATATATCAATTTGAAACCTTTCAATGTCAGTGCCTAAATTTCGTGTACTTATTACAATATTTTTTACCTCAATTAGATCATTTGCAAGGCACTGTTTGAACAGATAAGGATTTAATATATCAATTTGAAACCTTTCAATGTCAGTGCCTAAATTTCGTGTACTTATTACAATATTTTTTACCTCAATTAGATCATTTGCAAGGCACTGTTTGAACAGATAAGGATTTAATATATCAATTTGAAACCTTTCAATGTCAGTGCCTAAATTTCTTGTACTTATTACAATATTTTCGTTCCTCAATTTGACCATTTGCAAGGCACTGTTTGAGCAGATAAGGAGTTAATATATAAATTTGAAACCTTTCTATGTTGATACACGATATTTTCAGGCTACTCAGGTGTTCTGTAAATTTTCTGAAAATTCCACAACCGAAAAGAAATCCTTTGCAATGGTCATAAAAATATTTTTATCAAGTGTCTATTCAATTTTAAAATGGATCTAAATTACTTGGCACGAATATTATTTACCCCTCTGTAAATATTCACGACTAGAGTTCTTCACTGGTTTATTCTTGGCATATGAATAGGATGACAAGAATCCAGAAACAATAAGACTATGAATTCCAACAATAAAATAAATTAAGCAAATATGCGTTTTCAGAACTTTTCATTTCTAAGATTTTCTATTGCGTGTTGTAGTAGTGTTTTTAATGAGATGAATTTTTCTCTGCGTGACTTCTCCATTAATCCTTTCCATTCTCTTGCTCATCGCGCAGCACCAAAAGCACCTCCTCTTCAATCTGTGTCGCAACAGCTGAACGAGAACCTCTGCGAATAGGCAGGGAAATTGTGATCACAAGGAAAATATCCACAACCATAAATTTACTCAACAGCGGTATGATGAGGGCTCGTACTCGTAGCTTTTGACTGTTGCTCTCCCAACATAACTAAGCTTCACGTCTTTAAACAAACAAACAAACGCTGTTTGGAATACCTGTCTCAGAACACTTCCTGGATATCTGCGACTGCAAATTATCTTCAGGGCGAAAGTTCTCATGATTAATTTCATTTGCCTTTAGCTTCAGTTATTCCAAAGTACATCCATCTCAACTAAGTCTTGACGGAAATCTGTCAGGATATTTACTTAATGTTGTTTGTTTTTCTTGTTTTCTACATCTTTCACGTTTATTTTCTCACTCTGGCCTTTCACAAGACTTCCGGTTGTATTGACATCTGTAGCAGCACTACCAGTTGCTATAGAAACCTCAGTACAGATAAGTGACACTCAAGCGGTACACGGAGCAAGCAGTGCACCTTCAGTAGCTAACAATGTGCTACGTATTTCAGTTTCATAGTTACTGTTTTAAAGGATTATATTGCTTACTAGAAGGCCTTCATGATTAAAGAAACTTTTAGCATATTTTGCTTTTGTTATTTTTGGGACTATTTTCTCCACATCCCCGTACAAAGAGATTCACGCCTCAGCCTCTCGCTTGAGCTTTGCTGACTTACTCCTTAAATAATCAAACCATTGTTTTCGTACCAGAATATACAAGTTTGATGCTCACATGAATATTGAAATTTACAGAGCTTAACATTGACTTACCAGTTTTTCGCCTTTTGGGGGTCGGGTTTCTATCACTTTTACTAAGATGTGACTCCTGCGTCGTGGCAAATTTTCTAGCAGATTGCTGAAACATTCGCAGACACCTTAACTAAATAAATAAAATCCTATGAATCGTCTTATTAAGATCGAACGGAAATCTCGATTTGTACAGCGCCTTACGTCATACAATACTGATCTATATAAAAAACGAGAGTCAAACAATGCTTAATCTATATGCATATCAGTTTTAAGCAAAATCAAAAACAAAATACAAAACAAATTAAAAATATACCAATATATAAGCTATAGGGCTTGTAATAGTGACGACAACTTCATGTACTTCAGTAAAAGCCATAAAGTGTTAATTTTCTCCCTTAATTCGAACGATAAAATTCTCCCGTATGTAGAATAGCATTCAAAAAAAGCACAATGTGGCTTAAATCCTAAAAAAAAAACGAAACCAAAATAAAAGAAAAGAAACGCATACACAGAGACCATGTGTACTTTGTGTTTAAATCCTAAAAAAAAACGAAACCAAAATAAATAAAAGAAACGCACACACAGAGACCATGTGTACTTTGTGTTTGTATTATGTGGGTTATGTGGGCCAAATTACAGTGACACCACAGTAAGGCAGGCGCTGAAATGTAAAGGCAAAACTGAAAGTAAATTTTACAATACTTCGAATCTGATGACTTAGCTTTATCAATAATTAAAATAAAAGGAAACAACCCCACCACCATCCAGATCATTTCGCCTACAATGTGAAGTACACACACTACAGTCACCCAGAATATGACAATCTCGCAGAGACACGGTGTTATGTTCGAATAAGACATTGGGGGAGGACAGAGTCATTCTTTTATGAAACTAAATTTTAATTGGATATTGCAGATAAAGTTCGGAACTTCATGAAGCATTTTTTCCTGTTAGTACCTTAGTTGTGCCCACTTGTCTAATCAAAACAAAAATTTTGGGTACGAAAGTCTATAAATTCCTACTGAGTGGAACGTGAAACATGCCAACTGACAATCAATAAAACATGATGCGTATATTTTTATTTTGCTCTAGCGTATAAAACTTCCGTTCGACACTACTCTTTCACTCTCTCATTTCGTAAATAAAATTCTTAATTTTCTTACCTCCAGCCACTTCACATCAACCCAACAAGCTCACAGTGTCACTTGAAAGTAAAAAATAAACTGTTTATTACGTTCTAGCAATCGTCATCGAAATTTATTTAGTTGAATTTAGGCCCTATAATAAAACCTTTCCTTGCACACTCGTTCTTTTCTTGTCGAGAATTAATATTTGCTTTTATCCCGACATTGGTACTTTTATCACAATAATGTTGACATTTATAATACATTTTCACGACAGCAATGCCAAAATGAAAGTTAAGTTGCACCCTCTGGTCTTTATATAGTAGAAATATAAGCTTCGGAATAGGTGTTTTATTATATGCCTGGAGGTCTGCGTACAAAGAACTGATAGAAGAAACGGACCAGCACACTTTTGATGCATAGATTGAATGACACCCCCTATATGTATATTCATAATAGTAAACAGAACCACGTGTTTTTCGGAGAAATTGGGTCAAATAACTGTACCGGCAAAGACAGCTGTTTTTCTGGTCGGCTATTTTCACCAAAGAAAGTGCATAGATGTAAACATACAACTGCCTTCAAAATTTTGAGTTTAGGTTAAAAGCAGTAATCTAAAAGGAACACTAAGATATTTATTGCATGTTAGACAATGTTTTTTGTACGAGTATGGCTTTATTAAATTTTATTGATTGTAGTATATATATATATATATATATATATATATATATATATATATATATATATATATATATATATATATATATATGTGTGTGTGTGTGTTTGTGGTTAGAGTCTCGCTTTATTTCATTGTAATTATTGTAACCTCCCCGGTGCCTGTTTGATAATTACACAATGTTGCGTCACTGGGGAGGTGACAATAAATTTGTCAACATTGGGTTTGTTTATGATAATGCAAGTAGCTGTGTGTATGGCTGTGCACTTAAAAACCAATAGGAGGACACGTGACGCGTGGGCGCCTCTCGTATATCTAAAGCCATATTCCGTGGGTGAAAGACAGAGAGCTATTGTCGTAAAGGCCTTCCATATTTCTGCAATACACGTTAAAATACAGCCTGAAATGATGTCACATAGAAACAAAGGACTGGAAACCAGAAGCACGATCCAATGAACTATAGAGACACAAATATACCAGGTAACAGTAAAACCTTCGAGGAGAGATAAACAGATAATCTGACAGAGAAGTCAAGTTTGAGGTAATGTCGCTGCGAATTGACATCAACGATAGACGGTTACAAGTGTCGGATCTGCTCGAAGGTGCTGGTAATTGCATGCCAACCCAAAGACGTGTACGTTTATTTGAATATCGGATTCCAGCTGATAACTGAAGCATCCAAGAAAACATCGATCTATTTGCAGAGCAAACTGTATCATTCTAGTTTTTATTGTTCGCGTTTTTTTTCGATTTTGACACCTTACTCTCGATACTTTTTTCCAGATCTGCATCAATCGGTTGAATATGTCATGTTTCATCCATTCCTACGCCTGCTGCTCTTTGCCACTTCTCACTTTGTGTCCTACTTTTATCCCCTTGTTACTCTTACTCGCTCCAGCACTACTTCTTCAGTCCTCGCTTCTGCTGCAAATCTTTCTTTTTAAAAAGGTCCCTTAACCCGGATTGCTAGATTCGAATAAATGTGCCATTTCAGAGAAATACGAGATTCAGTTCCAAAAGAACGCCACCTTTTTCTGTTCCAAAAGCAGAGTACCGCGTATTGCCTCAAAATTACCCACCTTTCTTTGCGCTTTTTTATGTTGGACTCGCATGGTAACAAATATCATGCCAAGTGATCCCCCTCTCCGGGTATCAAAGTGGCAAAAATTGAAAACGTTTATTTTATGTTTATAAGATATGTTTATCCAGAAAAAAGTCTTGGAAATCTAAACCAAAAGACAAATTTAAAATACGTTTTCAAGATAGAGGAACACAGTTATCTACACACAACAAAACTTTTTATACAGGCATAATGACATTTTTATCAAAATGGGTAACATTTCATACATTCAATCAGCAAAGTGTTAATCCGCACTGCCGTAAATAACCAGAAACATCTAATTGAATGCACGCAGTTTCACAACGAATAATATAACCCAATACCAAAATAATATAGTTCATCAATGATGACATGCAATAAAGTAAACAAGCATATCTTTGGCTTACGTGCTACATACCATTGATTCTAATTTTTAAATTTTATTTTTCTTCCTCTCTTTATAGCTTTCACTATTATTTATAGGTGAATCTTATAGATGATTCTGGCTATAAATTTCTGTTTTTTTAATCTTAGTGGCAGTTGCAGAGTTTGAACCAAGCCCGATACTCTGATGGAATCAACACTATTTCAATCGATCATATCTGTACCGATCGCACATTGCACAAGGCATTCGATAAGTGTTTTGTACTTTCCATGTAATCGTGCACAACTCTCACTACCTCGTTAGACATGTATTCTCGCAGTCTATGCAGCTGTTAAACTTGGGTTCCGCACCATACCCCCAGACAATACCCCCCGGATGATACCCCACGACAATACCTTCAGACCATACCCTCCCTAGGACCATACCCCCAAGTGTCAATACCCCCAACCAGAATATTTCCAATTTTCAACGTTAGAACAAAATGAAAAGAAAAAGTACAACAACATGTTTTATTTACAGCGGCATGATTTATTTATCTCCAACACTATGATTAATCGAGTCTGCGTCTCATTCACAGTCAAATCTGCAAGTTCAAAATTGAATATTGTGCGCTATTCCACGCAGGTATTGCAACAACTGGGTAGCATTATTTCAATAAACCGGGGCGCGAATTTATAATTGCTATTATTGAACGTATGCATTAAATTGCATTTATAAAACTTTTAACTTAGGACAAATTAGCACAAATTGCAACAACTCCGTTGGGCAGCAGTTAATTGCAATCAATTGGGAGGCGAATTGATAATTACAATTGTGGCAAGTATGCATTAAACTCCAATCATATCTCCTTTCAACTACATCATATCGAACTGGCTTAGCTTTTTACAACAGATCACAGAACCCTATTAGTTTGTTGTTCGTTAATGAAAATCTTTAAAATGAAAATTGGAAAAGATGATGGTAGGAGGTATTGGCACGGGGGTATGATCCTAGGGGGTATGGTCTGGGGATATTGGCGGGGGTATCATTCGGGGGTATTGTCTGGGGTATTGTCCTAGACCCGTTAAACTTATAGCCGTAGCAATGGCACTACCGACCGAAGACAATCCAATACATTTCGCAGAAGAAACAGCTGCAGCTGGATCGAGTACAACACTTAAAATGGATAACAAACAACTGATCACTCTCACTCTTATTGCTAAGCGTGCCTTGCACCGCGTGCCAAGCTGAGACACCTGCTACCTTGAAGCTTGGTAAATTTGGGTCTCCATATATATGTTGTGCAGATCTGTGTTTTCCCATTAAGCTATTTTTATTTCCCTTACGAATTCCTTTAGTTTGTGTAAACGATTAGGAAATCTTATTAATGAACTTGAAAATGTTGATACATTTACATAATAAAAATATCAAACAATATACCTAGACTTATGAAAAAGTTTGATGTTTACTTCATCAAATACTTATGATTCGAAACTTTATTTTTAAAAGTTCTGAATGAGTTCGCCATGAAATGGCTGCAGCTTCTCACTCAACTAAACCTGTTTTGAGTAGGTATAAGATAAAATAAGAGTCAGAAAAGAAGAAAGAAATTCCCATGAAGAGCTAACTATTGACACCAACCCTTTTCATGTATTTTATTTATCATTTTAAGACTGTTCGTCTAGTTGAAAGGTATACAGGAAAAAGGTTTAGAATGGTCTGTATGCATATAAGAGAGAAATCAATTATTTCGAATGTGCACTGTTTGATTAATAAGTGAATGCTTTACCAATCCATGCAAGTGCGTTCCTACTAATAAGTTAGTTAGTTAGTTAGTTGGGTGATTTGCTTAACGACAAGGTTTACCCTAGCGGGTTATACTGTGTCAGCAAGCGTTATTGGGAGTAAGATATATTTAAAATCTTGCAGATACTAAAATCTTTCAAATCTTGCCATGTCTACGACTTAAAAGTAATGATACAGGTTTATATCTTTTAAAAATGCGATAATTTTACTTGGGTTAGTTTTGTCAAAGAGCTGCTGCATAGACTCAGCTCTGAATATCTTGAGCGTATCTCTTCCAAATCAACATATTCCATCAATATATGTTTTACACTAAAATGTTCTTGACACCCAAAACGCTCAGGCCGTCTCTAAGAATATGCTTGTTGGTGATATATGTATGCTCTATTCTGGCTCTGTTATAAACCATTTCATCTCACACACTGTTTAGCAGACGCTTTTTTAGTCCGACTAAGTCATTGATTTGGTAGATTTGTTGTTTCTCTGTTCGTTCCATTTTCCTTGCAACAGTGGTTTTGTCTATCTTGTGATGTGGTATTGAAACTGAAGATCACTATGTCTTTGGCAGCTTTGATGGCGTCGTCATACATTTCTAGAAGGTCAACGATAAGAGCGTTTGATATTTATAGGTACTCTATTGATTGTAGGACGGACATGAGTCCAGAACGGACAGAAGTCCAAGCATAACATAATTGTTTATCGATTGACCTTAACTATCTGGATGAAAAAGTGGAGAGTTTTAATATCGACTGTAAAAATACAGGATCCGCCCGAAAGCCTTGTTTTCAAGGTGCTTTTTTCAGTTACAAAGGAAGCAGCTGATTTATTGTCGAGCTTTGAGCCGTACGTGTAGATGAAATGATAGTCTTTAAATTCTTACTTGAGCTCTGCCAAATTTGATCGAGACAGAAAAGGCACAGTTGTTTTCCTTTGCACAGACCGAAAGGTTCTTTAATATTACAGGTTTTGTGAGCTTCCACTGTGGGACTTTTGGTACTCTGTATTTTGCAAATGACTCTACGGTAATGCCAGCATTATCAGGTGCGGCAGAATCCTCTCTGCAAATGGAAATATAACAGTAGGGCCTCTTTCGAAGAAGCGGAAGAAAGCTGATCCAAAAACGCATTTGTATGTGGGATTCCTCTTATTTGCATAAAGCTTTGTTGTGTACTGCATTGCGAGTTTAATTCTACGAATGCTAATTGATCGCCCATTCGCCTGAACATGCTTTCCACTTTCCACAGTCGTAAACCCTGATTGTGTATCGAGTCAAGATTTTAGGTGTGGCGGTCTTGCTGATTAGCACACAATGCTGCCATAATCTGGGCCGTAGCAAGGGTCAATAAGGCATAATTTTTGTATCCCGATCTGCGCCTTAATCATGAGCAGATATTACTCATAGTAGGTTGAGTGCTTTTAGACATTTCGGTTTGATTTCTTTGATGGGTGGGATAACGCTTAGCTTGAGTCGATGAGTAAACTCAGAAAGTTTTCTTTAACAGCAAGTGTTTGAACACCAGAAATGTATAGACAGAGTTACTTGGTATCTGGAAAGAAACAACTTGTTTACCGACAAACAGGGTAGTTTTAGGAAGCAAAGAAATACCCTGTACCACCTTGTAAAATTATAATCGTTTGTAAGATAAGCCTTTATCAATAACGAAAATGTCATGGTTTTTTTTTACTAGGAAAAGGCCTATGATACAGCTTGGAAACACAGAGTACTGCAAGACCTCTTTGACTCGGGGCTACGAGGCCGACTACCTGGATTTATCAAAACATATAGAGTCCACCTTGGGGCCTCAAACTACATAGAACAAGAAGCAGGTTTCTCCCAGGGATGCAATTTTTCCATTCTTTTGTTCCTGATAAAGATAAATAGCATCCGCGATACCGTGAAACGAGATAGACAGTTCACTGTTTGTTGACGGTTTTGCAATATCTTGCATAGGCAAGAATATGAACCTAATACAGCTACGCTTGCAACAGAACATACATTCACCGCTAACACGGGTTAACCAAAACGGTTTTAAATTTTCACTGTCCAAAACAGTCTGCATGCATTTCTACAATAAACCCAAACAGCACTACGATCTCGTTCTATACACTTCCTACTGATTAACAATTAAAATCTACAACAATTTTCTGCAGCGAGTCAGGGTGGAGGCGGAGAGCAATTTTTTGTATTTGTATGGCCATTGTGAACATGGTAAAAATGCTATGACTTTCAGAGCAGAAAGTGTCTGAATTTGTTCGCATGGAGTGTCATAAAAATTTATCTCTGCGTCTAAGAAAAAGAGAACTCAAAATTTATGCAAATGCAAATCTCTATGTAGGTCCCTGTCTTGGTTTCCTTCTATATTTGTGAGTTCACACGTTCCAGCTGCCCTTGTACCCACAAACATAACATTTGATAAAAAACGGTAGTTTTCTTTCAGTAAATTCTCGACTAATAAAGTACTTTTTTTCTTTGTTTTTTTTTCTTTTAATTTGGTTTTGCGTGTTTTTAAAAAAGTGCTGGTTACGCATGGAAAGCGAACTTTGAGCGAGGACGCCGCCCTGTAAAATGTGAAAAATATAAACAACTTGATAGAACAGTAATTTAGATCCGTTCTTTAATTTCGGATCCTGCATTTCGTATACTAATTGAAGTAGATATGACTTATTTCATATGTAACTGTTGCTGATGTGATTATAAACAGGGGATTTAGATTTTGAATTTGAAAACCGTACACAGCCAACGGCTCCTGACTATTTTGTTTGTCGAAATCGTCGAATTCTGTGAGAATTTTGATCCCTATTTCTGTAATCATTGAGTCAATTGTATTACTGTATCTGGAGTTTTGACATCCTCTACAGCTATTTTTGGATTATTTCGGAGCCGTTTGTTTCCTATGTATACAGATTGTGGTTTCTGTTTTATAGAAATTAATTCCCATTGACATTTTCAGTATTTAGTTCTGATAAACTGAAATATATTGTGCATCGTTTCCATTGTCTACCATTTAGATTTTGACTATCCGTGTACAAACGTAGTAGTAAAATTGTTATCGAATTTTTATAAAATGTGAATATATAAACTAGCTTATAAATTTAGAATCTATGTCCATATGTATGATTTAATGAGTTTCAAATTTCACAGAAATTAACATGTTCAAAAACATATGTTGTTGATGATATGACATGTCGAAATTATCAATATTTGTTCTATTTATTTGTTCTACATTTTTGTTTGTTTCTTAAAATGTGTGTGAATTTTCTAGGATGTCATTTATTTCCTGCCCCAAAACTGATTTCAAAGAAGGGACGACCTGATCCTAATGTTATTATTATGATATTATGATTATATTATTATTGCTATATTATTATGCCGTAAGTTTTTCGATATCGTTTGATTCAAAATCCAGTATTGTCTAATGGGAATCCTGGCAAGTTACCAATAATTGACTTTTTATGTTATTTCTATTGTGACAGTTTGGTCTTTTTGGAAAAAATTGTGCATTCAATGTTTGCTTGGTTGAGTGAAGTTTTAGGTTAGCTAATACTGAGGTGGACGAAAAGGCAGTGAACTGACCCACTGTTATCGACTCGGGGTGCGACAGCGACGGACAGGTGAACACGAAGGTGTTGGTACGGCTTACACATTTATTCTCTCTCCAATATATTTGACGTAGTAAAGCTGAAAATACAGAACAAAACAATATTTTAATCAACAGTAACAACATAATACAGTAACAACAGAATAAAGCATATAAAGCAGCAAAACATTATTCTTAATTTTCATGATTCCGTCATTTAATGTGGACGAATTCGCTTAGAACTGACAGAAATGTCGCAAAGACTCACTAATAACAACGGAGACATTGAATGTTCTAATAGCAAATAATAAAGCACTATTTAAGGCTACTCCATGACAACTCCACAATCAACACAATCTCAAATAGCCAAATATTTGAATACTAACCGAAGTTTGGCCATGAAACCCCTACGTACGACTGGTAGTACACGACTGGCCGACAAGCAAAAACTTGTCATCTCTGATATAAAAAAAAAACAAACAGAAAAATAGAGTACATTCTATTATGCCTTAAAACATAACACCATAGCACATGTTTTAAGAACAAGTGATGTAGCACGTTGTTACACGTGTTACAGACTCCCCAAGTACATGTGTCCCAGAAAAACAAGCGGACCACAAATACGAAATTATATTAGTGGAAAAGTGATGAGTGCTAAGAATATAATTAGTTTTGGAAGAACCCGTGTGAACAATAAAGCCACCTTGATATTTTATAAAAGATAATCTATGAAAATTCTTATTAGCTAAGGTTTAATTTTCCGAAATCGTTTTGACAGTAATTTGGATCACCAAAAAAGTGACTTCGAAAATGATACTTTATTGAGAAAAACTATGGTTTAGCCAACGCTGGTACAAAACGGACAATAACCATAACCTTAACAGGCCAGCATCTTAATATCTCGTGCGGTTATGGTTGAAACCAAGAATTTACCCAAATACCTACAATAAGCTCCCATTTTCACTCTCTTACATCATTCCATAGCTGAAATCAGAAAATGAAAACCAGTTGAACAAATATTCAAAATCGGAATTACTTACAAGGCTTTAAGACTTCTTTCAAAATTTCCAGCTTCTTAGAGCATTGTTGAGTGCGCAGTTCAATGACACATGGCAAAGATGTCGATATTAGGCAGGCCACTGATATTTATACATCCACTGTATGAGTTTTCAAGTTTCGATAGTCGATTGAACAATGCACCAACTGTCACTGGACACTCAAATTTGACATTTCGAAATGTGTAAGAATACTAAAAACATAAGATCTCATACGATTATTATCAAATCCCGCATAAATTGATGAACTTATTTTGCAGAGACAGTAAATGAACACATGGGCACCTTCTTTCGTTGAGTACCCTATATCATATTTCCCAAAAAAATCCTCAAGTCTTAAGGTGTTTTCTTCCTGTTTTACTAATAGTTATTAACTTGGAAGGAAAGATATGGTGACATTTGAAGAAAACGGATCATACATTCATTTTCAGTAGAGACGTTTAAAATAACCTGAGAAAGCGATGGCAAAAACACCTGTAGGGTTATCCACACATTTTGGTGAAGATTTTCGTCCCAGAGATATGTGGGCCAGTGCACAATTTGCAAGCGTGTTATGGATTCGTTTGAAAATTATTGCTAGTTGATTAAAAATGTTTTCTTCATGTTGGATGGACTAAGAAAAGGGAAGACTGAAGGCAAAGCTATGTAAATGATGTTAACTACTCGCCTGCCTCCAATATGCCTGTTATGGGCAAAAGCTGTCAATCGGTTGCTGTCCCGTATATATTGGTCCTATTGCGTCTATTATTTATTTATTTATCAAAAAACGTTTAGACTGATATAATTTACGTTTTTCTTTATTTTGACCAAAGAAATTACATAGCCGACGATTGAAAGTACCACAGTAGGTCTTTGTCAGTTATATCGCAAATAGTGGTGTAGATATTATCAATTTCAGCAAGCTGCTTTTGGAAAGCTAAGATTTTGCTGAGGTTTGGAGTGCATTAATTTACTACGGATTATTTTGATATGTTCTTAACAACATGTCGCTTGAAATATGCATCTGGCATTTTAGAGTGTCTAACAAATGGGTAATTTAAAGCTATAAAATGCATGTTCACAGTCATTTGTAATAGTTTTCAAACGTCAGAGCTGCAAAACTACGCACAAACATATGTTTTTGTTGAAACAACACTATGGAATTATCGCGAGTTGCTCTTAAAAGGTGCCAGAAGTAGAGTTGGGCTCTATTCATACAAATGATACAGTATGCGTTCCCAATATTATACTGATACTTTTCACATAACTTTGAATCCAGATATCATTGTTTGGTTTCCGTTGAAAATTGGGGAAACAGACAATATCCACTCAAAATTCTGGTATATTAGCCGCATTCAGCAAAGCTATCAAAAGGAATTTATTTCGTTAAATTGTGCTGTCAACTTTTGATCGGTTCAGTGTAGTTTCAGGTTGGCACATGCAGTGGAAGTCAAATGGGCAACTGTCATTTGTTGGCCTTATTCGAAGTAAATAAGAATGTAAAATACACTCATAACATCACAATCAATTTCATTGTCACAATTTGTTACAGCGCTGAAGTTCAAGCAGGAACAAGAGCTACGACTTTCTTTTTTTCATAAAAAGCTCCTAAAATTGATGCAGATACCTTGATATTACGATCACGCTTGATTAAAGACACTTTCTATTAATTTCTTTTCTTCACGCCATTCGTTTCTTCATTTAAATTTAACATTGCCTTAGGGACACCTTAATTGATGTGTTTTGAATAAATTGAAAATAAAGACATCATCTAACAGCCCTGTTTAGCCGAGTAGCCTTCTTTTCTAAGAAAAGCATAGCCGTGAATATCTAGTGCAATGTGTCACTATGTGTCATTTGATGTCGAAACAAACATATTGGTATCGAAACAAACAAATGTTAAGGGATGAAATTGTCAAACTCTTAGGTATCTATATAAATTCGTTTTGTGCTGTCAGCAACAGCCAGCTAATAAAAAGAAAGTGATATCAGTAGCAAAGTGGAAAACAAAAGAGAAAGTGGGACAAACACCCAATTTCTCAGAAGGCTGAAATGATTAAAGCTGGAAATATGTAACGTCCTGAAAGAGTACGCAGACATTTTCGTCCGGAGCTTCCGGCCAGTCACATTTGACAAGCGTCTCTGACCCAAATGTCAGAGACGCTTGTCAAATATTTCTTTTTATATTTTTTAAAAGTATCGCTATTTAGCCTAATATATATTCTACAACTCGGATGGGTAAGGAATAGGAGAAAGATGAAACAAAGTCATGTTTATTCACACCCCTATTAAACACACCTTGAATTAAGCGACAAAAGCTGCCAGACGGGTGTCCGTAATAGAGGGCTTTTACTGTATTTAATATTTTTTTCTGATAAGGCTTTCTGTTAGATCTAATTCATCAAATTTATAACCAGGCTACTTTGTTGTAACAAAGACATTCTCTTTGTCTATTTTAAGTTAATAATGGTAACAAAAAGATGGTAAATGACAAGTGCATGACGTAGTCTAGTTTTGGGCTTTTGTCTTTTTCTTTGAAAGTGTCTCAACATTAAATCTTTTTTTTTTGGTTACAGTTAGTACGTAAGTTAATTAATCATTTAATCAGTTTCTTACTTATATAGCTATATACTTTGTTTAATCACGGCGCCAAAAGGCAATCACCAGAAGACAGAAATAATCATATTTTAAAGCTATAAAAATAAGCAAGGCTTAGAAATAGTGATACAAGTTGGTTTCTTTAAAATTTGTAATATTTCATTATGCTGTACTTCATCAAACAACAATATCAAATAGTGATCGCTGACTTGATGTGAGCAGACGTCTCGAAGGCCAATGCGGTCTATTTAACATGCTTCACTTGATGTTGTTCCTGACACTCCATTCCTTCAGGTGCAGGTTCGAGTCTTACATACGATTTCAAACGACTTGTTATTGATTTTCTGCGTTCCAGTCTCATTGCCAACAGATCTTTTGTGTGTATATTGAGATGTGGTATTTTGACTACGAACATGGGATATGTCAAACTAGTTTTCGATTAACGTCTCCTTAGCGGTTCTGTTATCTCATTATCACTAATTCCTAAATGATATGTGACCCCCAGCAGAAAATGGCTTCTTTACAAGCTTTTATTAAAGGGTTAAAGCGTTCGGCGTTTGAAAATTATGAAGTGCGCGTAGTACAGACATACAATCCACGCAAATCGTGAACTCTCTGTAACTCTTGTTGATGAATAGTAGAAAGGGCTCTGACCTTTGCAGAGAATATAGATGACCCATCGGGGAGTCGTCTTGTGTTCAGGATATCGTACTCTGTACGGACTAGCAGGAACCTCCCTAACGTTTAAGCAGACTCAATGGCAACACTCGATTCCTGCAGATGAGCTCTAACTCTGGATCCAGGCTCTGAGAAGCTTCATTCAAACGCTTTTTTCCAAAGTAGGATTGTTTCTATTCGCATATATTTTTACAGCATATTGCATTCTATTTTGTTTTTCAAACGTGAATCATCGAACCTCAGGACTTACTTTATTTATCTCTACGTGTAAGTTGTCAGCTTGTGATGCTTCCAAAAGAATTCAAACATAGCCACAGGTCTCGTTTTTCAGTAGGATCCAGAATAGTCAGCTTAGATCTAGAAAACACTACCGTACACGTGAAACGCACTCTATACAGCATTAGTTTAGTGTCTCAGTCCATCCTCGGCCATTGGTTGAACCTGATTAGATTCAATTACTTTTGGCATTTTCTTGTCTGCTCCACAGGCATTTCAACATTTGAAAGGAATAAAACCCGGTCGTTGCGTTGTTTTTATTTGTTGCAAAAGTACATGCAAATGCTTTGGTTTGGAAAAAATTAAATCCATTTTCATTTGCTAAAATTTGAAAGGAGTGTATATTTTACTATATATATTTAGCCGAATAGCCTTCCTTTGTAAGAAAAGCATAGCCGTGAATTCCGAGTGCAATGTGTCACTATGTGTCATTTGATATCGAAACAAACATATTGGTATCGAAACAAACATATTTTAAGGGATGAACATTGTCAAACATTTAGATATCTATATAAATTCGTTTTATGCTGTCAGCAACAGCCAGCTAATAAAAAGAAAGTGATGTCAGTAGCAAAGTGGAAAACAAAAGAGAAAGTGGAACAAACACCAATTTCTGAGAAGGCTGAAATGATTAAAGCTGGAAATATGTAACGTACTGTAGGAGTACGCAGACATTTTCGTCCGGAGCTTCCGGCCAGTCACATTTGACAAGCGTCTCTGACCCAAATGTAACGGATATTTTTTAAAAGTATCGCTATTTAGCCTCATATATATTCTACAACTCGGATGGATAAGGAATAGGAGAAATAAGGAACAAAGTCATGTTTATTCACACCCCTATTAAACACACCTTGAATTAAGCGACAAAGCTGCCAGACGGGTGTCCGTAATAGAGGGGTTTTACTTTATTTAATATTTTTTTCTGATAAGGCTTTCTTTTAGATCTAATTCATCAAATTTATAACCAGGCTACTTTGTTGTAACAAGACATTCTCTTTGTCTATTTTAAGTTAATAATTGTAACAAAAGGATGGTAAATGATAAGTGCATGACGTAGTCTAGTTTTGGGCTTTTGTCTTTTTCTTTGAGAGTGTATCATAAACCTTTTCTTTTGGTTAGTTAGTACATAAGTTAATTAATCATTTAATCAGTTTCTTACTTACTTACAAAGTCATGTAGTTAGCTATACACTTTGTTTAATCACGCCACCAATAGGCAATCACCAGAAGACAGCAATAATCATATTTTAAAGCTATAAAAATAAGCAAGGCTTAGAAATAGTGATACAGGTTGGTTTCTTTAAAATTTATAATATTTTATTATGCCGTACTTCATCAAACAACAATATCAAATAGTGTTCGCTGACTTGATGTGAGCGGACGTCTTGAAGGTCAATGCGGTCTATTTAACATGCTTCACTTGATGTTGTTCCTGACACTCCATTCCTTCAGGTGCAGGTTCGAGTCTTACATACGATTTCAAACGACTTGTATTGATTTTCTGCGTTCCAGTCTCATTGCCAACAGATCTTTTGTGTGTATATTGAGATGTGGTATTTTGACTACGAACATGGGATATGTCAAACTAGTTTTCGATTAACGCCTCCTTAGCGGTTCTGTTATCTCATTATCATGAATTCCTAAATGATATGGGACCCAACAGAAAATCGTTTCTATACCAGCTTTTATTAAAGGGTTAAAGCGTTCGGCGGTTGAAAAATTATGAAGTGCGCGTAGTACAGACATACAATCCACGCAAATCGTGAACTCTCTGTAACTCTTGTTGATGAATAGTAGAAAGGGCTCTGACCTTTGCAGGGAATATAGATGACCCATCGGGGAGTCTTGTTTTCAGCATATCCTACTCTGTGTGGTACTAGCAGGAACCCTAAAGTTTAAGCAGACTCAGAGGCTACACTCGATTCCTGTAGATGAGCTATAACTCTGGAACCAGGCTCTGATAAGCTTCATTCAAACGCTATTTCCAAAGTAGGATTGCATCTGTTCGCATACATTTTTACAGCATATTACATTCTAATTTTTTTTTCGAATGTTATTCACCGAACCTTAAGAGTTAGTTCATTTTCCTCTACGTGTAAGCTGTCGGCTTGTGATGCTTCCAAAAGCATTCAAACATAACCACAGACCTCGTTTTTCTGTAGGATCCAGAATAGTCAGATAGCTTAGATCTAGATAGCACTACCGTAAACGTGAAAAGCGCTCTATACAGCATTAGTTTAGTGTCTCTGTTCATCCCCGGCCATAGGTTGAACCTGATTAGATTCAATGCCTTTTGGCATTTTCTTGTCTGCTCTACAGGCATTTCAACATTTTAAATGAATAAAACCCGGTCGTTGCGTTGTTTTTATTTGTTGCAAAAGTGCATACAAATACTTTGCTTTGGTCTTTGATAAATTCAGGTGGATGACATCTTAGCCCAAAATTAAACAGGACTTTGAGCACACTGTGTTTCCAAGCCTTATGCTTTCTCCAAAGCAAAGGATATCATGCTCATTATTGATGACAACTCCTCTTACAAATGATTCTAACCTTATCAGGTAATACACAGTGCTCCTTTATTTCTGAAACCACTCTAGATTTCAGTTAGATGATTCTTTTCAAGATTCAAGATTAACCTTTCAACTACCATTCGTGCAAATGTCTTGCAAAGAGAGCTCGTGAATGAAATTGGTCGATAGTTCTTAGGGTCTGTGGGATTTTTGTTTGGCTTTGGTATGGGGATAATTATTGAGTATTTCTACATTTCAGGAAGGCACCAGTTCCTATATATTGTTTGACAGATATATTGTTTGACAGATAGAGATGATTAAGCAATTGGTTGGAATAGTATCAGGGGCTAAAATGTTTGACTATCTCCCTTGCATTCTTTAAAATAAAACTGCACTGCACAAAATGACTCGTTTAAAACAAAATTTCACAGTAGAAACAGTCCCGTTTAAAATTCTACTCGATACGTTTAATGAGAAAACAACTGTAGTCCTTATTCTTGAGATTAGATGGTTCATCCCTAATTTTCATCGTTATTTTTAAAAGACTTTGTTCAGTTTGAGGATAGAGCAGAATAGTTTTTCATCCTTATTTTTAAAAATAAGGACATCCTTAAAAATAAGGACAGAGCAGAATACCCTCCAGATCTGTAGTCAGATCTCACATTTTTCCACCTCTCTTGTGGCACAGCCTTTCTCTTGAAATCGGGCCAGCAACAAACAAAAACGTATCACTGTGTGGTTTATAGAATGCAATTGTTTTATTTAATATTCTTACTTATTGATAATTTAATTTTATTTTTTTGTCAAACGTCGTATATATCATTATCTTATTTATTAATTGTTCTTATTCTCGTTTATATATATATATATCATATTTTATGTATTTATAATTATTATTAGTACTATTATTTTTATTATTATATTACAAACTATTATTATTATATTATAAACTCAGTACATAACAATCGGAGTTTAAAAATGAGCAATTATTGGAATTTTGAAGTAAATAGCATATGCAGTTTTGAAGTGAGCAACTTGCGGAGTTTTGAGAGGAGCAACATATGGAATTTTGAGATGAGCAGCGTACGGAATATTGAAGTGAGTAACATCTCCCGCACCTAGCTTGGAAATGACGTTATAATTTCATGCGATACTGACTGAGTTCTTTGTGTTTTCTTTTTCGCAGCATTTAGTTCGATTTAAGTGCATAAACGCTGTATGAGGACAATGTATTGCTGATATCCAAATCTCTAGTAAATGCTTCTAAAGTTACGGTCGCACTGGAACTTGTGATCCCGCGTTTCTGATGGACTGCGACCATTCTCCTGTTTTGTGATCTGCTGTTGTGATCTTCTGTTCACTACCACTCTGGAATGGTTTTATCTGGTCTTTTGACGAGTCGTGCAACTTGTCATGCAATCTCGTACAATTACTTACTATACTGCAAGATACATCACAAGACCAGTCACGAGCAGTGATCGTGTAAGATCAGTCACAAGACCAGCCACGAACAGTGATCGGGTAAGATCAATCACAAGACGTCACGACTGATTGCACCTCCAGCAGTGATCGGGGAAGATCACTCACGAGACAAGCACGACAGAGAACACCACCAGCAGTGATCGTTTAAGATCAATCGCAATACCTGAACCACTGAGTAGGAATAATCGCAAGAGGCCCAGTCAGATCCGAAATTCTTATCCAACTGCAAAATCAAAGCACATCAAGTAAGACAGGTAGCCAATTCCTTGAACGCGCTACACAATGTTGCGTTAGAGGATATTCTACGCACAAGATGCTGGTCATCCCAGAACACTTTTATAAAATTCTACCTAAAAGATTTCACTCTAGATGAACTTACAGGGCTGTATTGAATAGGCCCCTTCATAGCAGCAGAAAAAGTCATTTCTTACCCAGATCCTCTGTCTGTTACAACAGAAATTACAGCCAGAGCCAGAAAGGAGCCACATCCAACAAACGGGACTGAGGCAACAAGCAGTTCCCAGGAACCAAACCCAGAGGAGGAAAGCAACCCCAGAGCAGCTAGCAATCCATAGACTTTATGACTGTTATTTACCAAAGTGGCACCGTACACTCGGACCGTCCGTCGGCCTAAAGAGGAGTGGGTAGACCCATTTTCCCCACTTCTCACTTATTGTCGTGGAGTATTGGTTTAGGTCACTTCTAAGCTTCTTGAATTTGCTAAAGTTAAGTGAGAAAAACTTTTCGATTTAGTATCTAAATTGGTAATTTATCATTATAATCTCTACGGTTTAGTTGATCTCCAGCACTAATTTGTGCACAGCCTTTTTTATTTCTAGAGATCGTATGATTTTATCACAGCAAAAGGATGTTATTATTATGTTAAGATTACCGTAGATTACCGTGCTACGCGACTTCGGTTAGGCCTACCATAGGAGTGAGGTTGGAGGGGATGGTAATAAGACTGAGTTTTTTTAAGATCACAGCATTATCTACTCTCGATTCTCTTAAGTCGGGCATTTCCTGTAGTGACCATGCATACTGACCAGGGTGACAGCTCGTCTCTCCTATGGAAAAAAGAGGGAAGAGCCAAGCAAGCAATGAATAGAGCCATCTCTACAAATGGCTCCTCCTACAAAGCTATACCATCTGCCATTTGGTACATTATGGTTAAGGCCACTCCAAGGAAATGGCTCCTCCTATACGGTCAGAACCACAAGGTTCTATCATGGTTCTGTTGCAGAAAACCTGGTCATGGCTCCAACCATATGGATTGTTAACTATCGCTCTTTCAGTGCATGTTATTCTAACTATAAGTATATGTGTTATTTTACTCAGAATTTGTTAATTCTTGAAGACTCATTAAAAACTACAAAGGTACTTTGATGTCTTTTATTTCTCTTATACAATGCTTATATCAGTTACGGTGTAGTTCGCATTAAAGAACTTTTCTATACGAGGCTTGCCACGTGGATTTTACCCCAACGAAAGTTTCTAATCCCATATAAGGGTAGAGATAAGCGAACGTTAGCCTTTACGAAGTAAAACTATCGTTTTCGTTTTCGTTTTCTTTCGTTAAACGCTTTTTACGAGAAATGGCGTAGTTCGCGTTCTCCACCTTTGGACCTTCGATAACCGCCCTTTTCCATGCCCGCCTCAAACCCACTCAGGCGTAGGGGAGCTGAGAAGAAAAAGCAATGATTGGTAATCGGATATCACTCAGCTTTATACAACCGGATGTTTCGGATATGCCCTTATAAGGCAATTTTTGGACATGTATGCTGACATGATACGCCTCCATGTGTAGAAAAGTTCAATTCACAATTTATGTGTTGGTACCGCAAATGAGGGAAATCCCTTATAAAGGTGGAGAACGTGAACTACCCTTTTTTCTCGTAAAAAAGCTTTTTACGAAAAAGCTTTCTGTGCTTGCACGCTTAGTTGAGAGTGTTTTTCAACGCATATGGGGTCTACCTACAAAAAGAAGTGTCGATATAATTAAAATCGTTTTAGAATTCTTTAGAAGCCAGGATCAAAGCGTTGTTATCTTGCTACATTGTTGGCAATGTATGTTGCATTTTGGGTTGGTCTTACTTGACTTCGACTGCTGAAATTTTACCAAAACATGACACGTTTTCATGCTTTTCAACAATATGCGATCAATATTTTTTAACCAACCAATGTGTGGTGTTGTCGATGATTGAGAAGTAGTTAATCTCGGATTTTACTAACAAGGTTGTGAAAATGCAACGTTTTTTTTCTGAATTTGAGGTGGAAGAAGACATTCCAAAGAAAAGATTTTGAGGTGCCCTGAAAAATTGGAAAGAAGTCAAAAGTGAATATGAAAGAGTAGTTAATTATGGCTTATTCGAACCAACAGTACTTATGTTTTTATCAATTAAAATTCCGCGATTGCTATTTTCGTGGTGTGTTGTCTTTAATTAAGAGACCAATAACAAGGCAGATTAATGTGTAACGTATTTATTCAAGCCAGGCCAATGTATTCATTGACACAATTAAGCATAAATACAATTAGTGTGTAAGAAATAAGCCCAAGTTGTAAGTTCAATTAAGCAAAACTACGCTGAAAGTACGCGGCTATATGTCAAGAAGCATTTGAAAAAACAATTATTTATTTTGAATTGAGGTGGAAAAACCAATGAGTGTTGCACTTAAGCAGACATCAATGACTGATGCGCAAAAATATTAACGTCAGTGCAAGAATAAAATAACATAGAAATGCGACCCATAAATTGTCCACCAAAAAAAGTAACCCATTTATTCTGCGTTTGTTTCCCAAATTTATCTTTTCTTTCGTTTATTTTACAACGTTGTTTGTATTATTTTCGAACTTCAGCAACCTTTGGCCGTTCAACAACAGACTACCCCTCCCACATCCATCCCTCCCCCGTTCTTTCCTCCACACACGCCCCCTTTCTTGCCTTCCTCCACCCTACGACGACCCCACCGCCCCTCCCCCACTCCTCACCCCTTCACCCCCATCTCACCCCGAGGATACAAATGAACCAATCAAATGAGAATTGGGTATTTAAATAATTTGCATATTAACACTTGAATGAATCTCAAATAAAACTTCCCGTTGAAGAGTTTTGATCCACGCGGCTATTTTTAAAGAGACAAAAAATCAGTCGAGTGTTTTTCCGGTCAAGGGTCAAGTTGGGTTTTTTTTCATCTCAAACATTTTGACCCAATATTACACGCTGCAAGGAGATGGTGCTGAGACAAAAAAAAAAAAAAAAAAAAAAAAAAAAAAAAAAAACAAGAAGATCCAGACATTCACGAGCTCAACATTGACATGTGGATTTGGTGACAGATCACGTAGGCACATACGGCTGTCTGGGTCACTGTGCTGAACTATCCAGGCCGCGTCCTGTGACAGGATCGGGATTTTCCAGAAATACCAGTATTATTTGAGGATCCTGATATTTTTGAGATGCCATATTTTAGCCATATTTTTACGTTTACGTTGCAACAATTTTCACACGACAATCCAGATATGTGATATTTTAGGGGAGCATCACGTCTGGGATGTTACACATTTTAGGGGAGCAGTACTTATGGAAAGTGACATATTTTAGGGGAGCATTACTTCGGGGATTTGACACATTTTAGGGGAGCATTACTTGCTTCATGTACACAGGAAAACGTGAATTGAATAAAGTGGAAATAAAAAATAAATCACGTCTCGTAAACTTAATAAAGTATGCACACTAAAGTGCTATGACAAAAATAGCACATTTGAAGTAGCATGTTCTGTGGTCTCCTGACTAAAGATATCGGCAAAAAGAACAACATAATTGTTTTTCTCTAAAACAGATAAAGCTAAGGCTAAGACGCTATCTACGGTTTTTTAGTTCTGCTTATGTTTTCTATAGATATAGTTCTTTTTTTCTTTTTCTTCTTCTATTTTTTTTGTTTGTAACATATATATTTCGGTTCAGGCATTTGATCTGTTCCGATGTCCTCTCGGCGTTTTACGCGCAGGAAGCTTTGTTTACAGATTGGCCTGCTGTGCTGCGCGCTAAAAATAAAAAAAAAAGTATGTGTAAATGTAATAATATAATAATCACGAGTACAGTTCAGAAAGAACACTCCCAACCCCACTCTTTCTGTCTCTTTCTCTCTGTGCCTCTCTCTTTCTCTCTGTCTTTCTGTCACTCATTAAATTTGTCTGTCCGTCTGTCTCTCTCTGTCTCTGTCTGTCTGTCTCTCTCTCTCCACCTCTATCTATCTATCTATCTATCTATCTATCTATCTATCTATCTATCTATCTATCTATCTATCTATCTATCTATCCATCCATCCATCTATCTATCTATCTATCTATCTATCTATCTATCTATCTATCTATCTATCTATCTATCTATCTATCTATCTATCTATCTGTCTATCTATCTATCTATCTATCTATCTATCTATCTATCTATCTATCTATCTATCTATCTATCTGTCTGTCTATCTATCTCACTGTCTATCTATCTCTCTGCCTAGCTATCTATCTATCTATCTATCTATCTACCTGTATATTTATCTATCTATCTATCTATCTATCTTTCTAACTATCTATCTATCTATCTATCTATCTATTTATGTATCTATCTTTATATCTATCTGTCTGCCCATCTATCTATCTATCTATCTATCTATCTATCTATCTATCTATCTATCTATCTATCTATCCATCCATCCATCTATCTATCTATCTATCTATCTATCTATCTATCTATCTGTCTATCTATCTATCTATCTATCTATCTATCTATCTATCTATCTATCTATCTGTCTGTCTGTCTGTCTATCTATCTCACTGTCTATCTATCTCTCTGCCTAGCTATCTATCTATCTATCTATCTATCTATCTATCTATCTACCTGTATATCTATCTATCTATCTATCTATCTATCTATCTATCTATCTATCTATCTATCTATCTATCTATCTATCTAACTATCTATCTATCTATCTATCTATCTATCTATCTATCTATCTATCTATCTATCTATCTATCTATCTATCTATCTATCTATTTATGTATCTATCTTTATATCTATCTGTCTGCCCATCTATCTATCTATCTATCTATCTATCTATCTATCTATCTATCTATCTATCTATCTATCTATCTATCTACCTGTATATCTATCTATCTATCTATCTATCTATCTATCTGTCTGTCTGTTTGTCTATCTATCTATCTATCTATTTATCTATCTGTCTGTCTGTCTGTCTGTCTATCTATCTATCTATCTATCTATCTATCTATCTATCTATCTATCTATCTATCATTGTAGATGTATCTAGTGCTTGCTCACTGTTTATCATTTAAGCTGTAAAATGAATTCATTAACCCCTTTTTATTTAATAAAAAAGATAATAAATGACTGTCCCAGTTTATTGTTTTTCCTTTACCAGCCGAAACTCGAACCACACGAGGAGATTACAAGATGTATCCTTGATAAGAAGACATCTCATTATGCCTCTCATCCAGATGGTTTAGAGGGTTTCGAATGTACTCACACAGAGTATGGACTGTGACTTTACTATACCTAAGTATTCATCAAAGTCCTCAAGCAATTATTCAGATGAATATGTGTTTTTTTTTTCTTCTTCTTCTTCTTCTTCTTCTTCTTCTTCTTCTTCTTCTTCTTCTTCTTCTTCTTCTTCTTCTTCTTCTTCTTCTTCTTCTTCTTATTTATTTATTTCTCATTCACTTCTTTTTCTTTTATTGGAGAACGAGAGTGAAAAAACAAAGTTGTCGTAATTTCGAGTTGCAACAAGGAGCTCGAGGTATATTCTTTTTTTCTTCTTTTTTGCGACTTCCAATGAACTTTTAAAGGGATAAAAAGTGACACAATTTTGAAGTAGACTATCTTATCTGACTGAGAGAGTTTAGCGGAGTGATATTATGACGAGCTTATCTAGGTCATGAGCAGCCAAATACGCCGTACTTTTCGGTCTCGGTGGGTCTTTATTAAACAACTGCAGAAAAAAACCTTCTCGGCGTGGAATAAGTTCGCCTTTTGAATGGCGTGATACAAATGAACAGCAGTTACTGCTATCAGCGTCTGGTTTCTGGTGAAAATGTTGGAAGAGGAGAGCAGGGAGGGTGGGGGGGGGGGGGAGGGGGGCAATTGTAGTCAAAACCATTCCAAATGTTCGGAACGTGAATTGTACTTGGGTTTTTTTTAAACACCATATCTATTTTTATAGAGTGACTAAGAAAAACATATCCAGGGGCATTGGAACATTTTAAAAATAACTGTCTATCCTGTTTTTCCTTCGACATCTGAAGAAACTTACTTCCCCCGCCCCCCCCCCCCTCAAAAAAAAACCGACTTGCAATCTTGTTAATGAGAAGAAAATTCCTAAATGAAAATGACGATGTTACATAAAATAAAACAAAAACAAAAAAACCCATGTAAGAGAGACAAGAAACAGCGGCGTCACCTCAGCCTTCTTTCTCTCGTTCACTCGCTCCAACTCTTCCTGTACGCGACGCCCGTAGTCAGGGTGGGTCTTGGTAAAGTTCGCAACCTGCGAATAATAATAATATTAATAATAATAATAATAATAATAATAATAATAATAATAATAATAATAATAAACAAAATGTGGTCGACTTTCAAAATATATATATTTTTATTATTTGTTTTGAACAAAATAAAAATGTTGTAACGTTTTCAAATTAACATCTACATGAATAGTAGATGTGTGGAGCTTTGGTTAAAGATTAAAAAAAAAGATCAAGTTTACCAAAGAACAGACTCGTACTTAGACTTTTGCAGAAAAGTTACATTTTCCAATCAGCAAATTCCTTTTTTTTCAGAAACATATTTACATGTTGGCTATTAAAGGGGCTGAATAACATGTAAAATAGATTTTTTGTTTAAATTATGTAATGGATGTTTAATTCAAAAGTGTGCACGTTGAAAGAAAATCAGAAATTTGATGCCATTTCCCCTTGTCATATCTTTATAATTTATCCAAAAAAATTTGCAATCGAAACGACACCTCCATCCGAAAGATTCGAACGAATTTGCTTATATTGAAGTAAAATCAAGAAAAAAATGATGAGGTTCGTTTAGCCAACTGGTCAACAGAACAAAACATTTCCCGGAGGGGAGTGGGTAGGGCATTTGGTATCACATGTGTTACTACACGTGTTCAGAAAAGAGAAAAAAAATGCAGACAATCGAGGGGGTAGGCGGAAGTGGGGGGGTGTGATCGGGATAAGTTCGATCAGAGTGCCAATTCCATCAAGAACAGGCATTTGTTGCACGGATGCCCTCCCACCCCCTTCCCCTTCCCCTCCCACCCCCTCCGCTCCCGCCCCCCCCCCCCCCCAGTTTTCCGCTAACTTACGGCTCGCTTCTGGAGGAACTGCGCGGCGTTCGACAAGTGGTTGGCGATGTTCTTCACCAATCGCGTTCGTTCGTCTTCCTTCAGGACTTTGCTCCAGAAAATGCCCGGCTGTGTGAAGTTGTCGTCGTCAGCAGAGTTCCACCTGACGTTGTCGAAAGCGTGACGTCATCATTTGTCGGAATTTTAAGTGGGGATTTCTACTGTGGTTAGTAGAAGCAAGACTGGTTCATTTGGATGTCTTTTTTCAAATTAATTATTATTTACAAGTATGACGTAAAATAGTAAAAAATGGGGATAGTCAATGGGTCTGAGGCTAGCTGTCTGGGAGGCTAGCTGTCTGTGAGGCTAGCTGTTTATGAGGCTAGCTATCTGTGAGGCTAGCTGTCTGTGAGGCTAGCTGTCTGTGAGGCTAGCTGCCTGTGAGACTAGCTGTCTGTGAGACTAGCTGTCTGTGAGGCTAGCTGTCTGTGAGGCTAGATGTCTGTGAGGTAGCTGTCTATGTAGCTAGCTGTCTGTGAGGGTAGATGTCTTTGAGACGAGCTGCCTGTGAGGCTAGCTGTGTGTGAGTCTAGCTGTCTGTGAGACTAGCTCTCTGTGAGGCTAGCTATCTGTGAGGCTAGCTATCTGTGAAGGTAGCTGTCTGTTAGACTAGCTGTCTGTGGGACGAGCTGTCTATGAGGCTAGCTATCTGTGAGGCTAGCTGTCTGTGAGGCTAGCTATCTGTGAGGCTAGCTATCTGTGAAGGTAGCTGTCTGTTAGACTAGCTGTCTGTGGGACGAGCTGTCTGTGAGGCTAGCTATCTGTGAGGCTAGCTGTCTGTGAGACGAGCTGCCTGTAAGGCTAGCGGTCTGTGAGGCTAGCTGCCTGTGAGGCTAGCTGTCTGTGAGGCTAGATGTCTGTGATACGAGCTGACAGTGAGACTAGCTATCTGTGAGGCTATATGTCTGTGAGGTAGCTGTCTGTGAGGCTAGCTATCTGTCAGGCTATCCTTCTGTGAAGGTAGCTGTCTGTGAGGGTAGCTGTCTGTAAGACGACCTGCCTGTGAGACTAGCTGTCTGTGAGGCTATATGTCTGTGAGGTAGCTGTCTGTGAGACTAGCTGTCTGTGAGGCTAGCTGTCTGTGAGACTAGCTGTCTGTGAGGCTAGCTTCCTGTGAGGCTAAATGTCTGTGAAGTAGCTGTCTGTGATTCTAGATATCTCTGAGGCTAGCTGCCTGTGAAAGTAGATATCTGTGAGGCTAGCTGTCTGTGAGACTAGCTGCCAGTGAGACTAGCTGTCTATGAGGCTATATGTCTGTGAGGTAGCTGTCTGTGAAGGTAGCTGTCTGTGAGGGTAGCTGTCTGTGAGACGAGCTGCCTGTGAGACTAGCTGTCTGTGAGACTAGCTGTCTGTGAGACGAGCTGTCTGTGAGGCTATATGTCTGTGAGGTAGCTGTCTGTGTGGCTGGGTATCTGTGAGGCTAGCTGTCTGTGAGGCTAGCTGCCTGTGAGACCAGCTGTCTATGAGTGTGGCTGTCTGTGAGACGAGCTGCCTGTAAGACTAGCTGGCTGTGAGACTAGCTGTCTGAGCGACCAGCTGTCTGTGAGCGTAGCTAGGCTGTATTTCAAAACTAAGAATTGTCTGTGTGAAGAATAAATAACAGTTGTGTCCAACATCATAAGGTTAAATATGTGGGATAGAACATGTACAAGGGAACTCCCAAGAAATTGTACCACCTCACAAATAGGACCACTTTTGAACAGTTCCATTTACGTGATTTCGATTGTGCAGACCCCTACAAATACGACCACCCCCCCCCCTCCCCACCCCATCCTCCTCTCACTCGCCCTCCCTCCTTCACTAGAAAATTAGCCCACTTTAGTTCAATCCCGCTGTTTGTCTCATTTTCGGGGTTCCATTGCACCACACTGAGACTGGGCCTTAAGATGACGTCAAGATGACGTTGTGGTGACGTCACCTGGTGATATCGCCTACTGGGCGTTCCTTGTGCTCCAGGAATATCTTATTGTCCTTTGGACCGCTGAAGCTGTTTGGGTAATAGTTCGGCGCTCCCTCTGTCAACAGATCACCACAGCCATGATCACTTAAAAGAACTTGGTGCAAGGCTATTTATTTAAAAAAGGGAATCATAACTTTCATTTATTGTTTTATCACGGCAAACCTTGTTGATATTCTAACATACTTGATTTTTTTTATTTAAATAAGCATTAATTAGATGACGTTATTTGCTTTAACAAATGTAATCCTCTGACATCAAAGGGACTCCACTGAACATGATTGACAGGCCAGCAAGTGTGATCGACAGGCCAGCGAGGGTGATTGACAGGCCAGCGAGGGTGATTGACAGGCCAGCAAGGGTGATTGACAGGCCAGCAAGGGTGATTGACAGGCCAGCGAGGGTGATTGACAGGATAGCGGGGGTGATTGACAGGCCAGCGGGGGGGATGATTGACAGGCCGTTACCTTGGTTATCACTGACGCACATTGGGCCGCCCCTCTAGAATGCAGCCCAGCGGGGGTGATTGACAGGATAGCGGGGGTGATTGACAGGCCAGCGGGGGGATGATTGACAGGCCGTTACCTTGGTTATCGCTGACGCACATTGGGCCGTCCCTCTGGTAATTCTTGACACTTGTGGCGTAGGGGCAGTTGATCGGAATCTGTAGGTAGTTCGCCCCCAGACGGTGCATGTGCGTGTCGTGGTAAGCGAATAGACGACCCTGGAGCATCTTGTCCGGGCTTGCCTTGATTCCTTACCAACAGTCAACATAATCAATTGCTACATGATCAACAGTCAACATAATCAATTGTTACACGACCAACAGTCAACATAATCAATTGTTACACGACCAACAGTCAACATAATCAATTGCTACATGACCAACAGTCAACATAATCAATTGTTACATGACTTTGGGTAAACGCTGCATTCTGATTGGTCGATTCATAAGTCAATAACTTTTCAGTGTCAACGGGAAGCAATCAAAAGTAATCACAACGCCTGTTAAGTCATGCAAGAAAACAGATGTTGACTTGTTTCAACCAACATGCAGTTGTTATTGACCAGTTCCGAAATTTTGACCTAAAGGTCAACAAGTACATACTGATCAATAATACTTCATATTGTCTCGGAATGAGTCACTATCTGCCAATTAATGTTTAAATGTATCAGGCTTAACCAGGCACAAGCCATCTGCAAACAAAAAAGTCTTCGAAAAGAGGCCAACTTTTTGTCAAAATCATGCCACCATGATACTTTTTTCTTCATGCGGTGAGTGTGTGGGGGATAGACTGGGTGGTGGGGAAGGGGGAGGGGGTAGGCTGGTTGGTGAGGACGGGGAGGGGGTAGGCTGGGTGGTGAGGACGGTGAGGGGGTAGGCTGGGTGGTGAGGACGGTGAGGGGGTAGGCTGGTTGGTGAGGACGGGGAGGGGTTAGGCTGGGTGGTGAGGACGGGGAGGGGGTAGGCTGGGTGGTGAGGACGGGGAGGGGGTAGGCTGGTTGGTGAGGACGGGGAGGGGGTAGGCTGGGTGGTGAGGACGGGGAAGGGTTAGGCTGGGTGGTGAGGACGGGGAGGGGGTAGGCTGGGTGGTGAGGACGGGGAGGGGGTAGGCTGGTTGGTGAGGACGGGGAGGGGGTAGGCTGGGTGGTGAGGACGGGGAGGGGGTAGGCTGGGTGGTGAGGACGGGGAGGGGGTAGGCTGGGTGATGAGGACGGGGAGGGGGTAGGCTGGGTGGTAAGGACGGGGAGGGGGTAGGCTGGGTGGTTAGGACGGGGAGGGGGTAGGATTGGTGATGAGGACGGCGAGGGGGTAGGCTAAGTGGTGAGGATGGGGAGGGGGTAGGCTGGGTGGTGAGGACGGGGAGGGGATCAGCTGGGAGGTGAGGACGGGGAGGGGGGTAGGCTGGGTGGTGAGGACGGGTAGGTGGTAGGATAGGTGGTGAGGACGGGAGGAGGTAGGCTGGGTGGTGAGGACGGGGAGGGGATAGGCTGGGAGGTGAGGACGGGGAGGGGGTAGGCTGGGTGGTGAGGACGGGGAGGTGGTAGGCTGGGTGGTGAGGACGGGAGGGGGTAGGGTGGGTGGTGAGGACGGGGAGGGGGTAGGCTGGTTGGTGAGGACGGGGAGGGGGTAGGCTGGTTGGTGAGGACGGAGAGGGGTTAGGCTGGGTGGTGAGGACGGGGATGGGGTAGGCTGGGTGGTGAGGACGGGGAGGGGGTAGGCTGGTTGGTGAGGACGGGGAGGGGGTAGGCTGGGTGGTGAGGACGGGGAGGGGGTAGGCTGGGTGGTTAGGACGGGGAGGGGGTAGGATTTGTGATGAGGACGGCGAGGGGGTAGGCTAAGTGGTGAGGATGGGGAAGGGGTAGGCTGGGTGGTGAGGACGGGGAGGGGATAGGCTGGGAGGTGAGGACGGGGAGGGGGGTAGGCTGGGTGGTGAGGACGGGTAGGTGGTAGGATAGGTGATGAGGACGGGAGGGGGTAGGCTGGGTGGTGAGGACGGGGAGGGGGTAGGCTGGGTGGTGAGGACGGGGAGGGGGTAGGCTGGGTGGTGAGGACGGGGGAGGGGGTAGGCTGGGTGGTGAGGACGGGGAGGGAGTAGGCTTGGTGGTGAGGACGGGGAGGAGGTAGGCTGGTTGGTGAGGACGGGGAGGGGGTAGGCTGGGTGGTGAGGACGGGGAGGGGGTAGGCTGGGTGGTTAGGACGGGGAGGGGGTAGGATTTGTGATGAGGACGGCGAGGGGGTAGGCTAAGTGGTGAGGATGGGGAGGGGGTAGGCTGGGTGGTGAGGACGGGGAGGGGATAGGCTGGGAGGTGAGGACGGGGAGGGGGGTAGGCTGGGTGGTGAGGACGGGTAGGTGGTAGGATAGGTGATGAGGACGGGAGGGGGTAGGCTGGGTGGTGAGGACGGGGAGGGGGTAGGCTGGGTGGTTAGGACGGGGAGGGGGTAGGCTGGGTGGTGAGGACGGGGGAGGGGGTAGGCTGGGTGGTGAGGACGGGGAGGGAGTAGGCTTGGTGGTGAGGACGGGGAGGAGGTAGGCTGGGTGGTGAGGACGGGGAGGGGGTAGGATAGGTGATGAGGACGGGGAGGGGGTAGGCTGAGTGATGGGGACGGGGAGGGGGTAGACTGGATGGTGAGGACAGTTGGGGGTAGGCTGGGTGGTGGGGCGGGGGGTAGGCTTGGCGATGGCGGGGGGGGGGGGGTCGGTATACCTGGGACGAAGTTAGCCGGGTTGAAGGCAGACTGCTCCACCTCAATGTGGTAGTTGCTTGGGTTGCGGTTGAGCGTGAAACGCCCCGCAGGTATAAGCGGGAAATCTCCATGCGGCCAAACCTGTCAACACACGCCAGATAATCAAGTGCCACACCTGTCAACACACACCAGATAATAAATGCCACACCTGTCAACATACACCAGATAATCACGTTCCACCCCTGTCAACACACATCAAATAATCAAGGACTACACCTGTCAACACACGCCAGATAATCAAACAGACAATAACTTTACAACAATGAACAGTCTTTGAAATGATCATTTGAACTTAAGTTATCATGAAATTATTTACAGCTTAATTCTTTTCTGGTGTTTTATTTCAACGGTTTTTTTTTCATGCTTTTATGACATCACTGATGACAGACAATGGTGACGCAAACCGTTGTTCTAGTACAGCTGACCTCTGGGGACTTCTCCTCCGTACAGGCTGCCTGTTGGACAATAACGGACAAAAAAAAACCATTCCTGACGTCATACCTTAGTCAAATCAAATGGATTGAACTGCCATTTCTCGGCCTGGTCGTACGTCATGACTTGTATATAGAAGGTCCATGACGGAAAGTTGCCGCTTTCGATGGCGTTGTACAAGTCCCGCTGTGCGTAATCCGGATCTGCGCCCTCCAGATGAGCTGCTCTGTCAGCCGACAGGCACTTTATTCCCTGGTCCGTCTGCCAATGATCACGTGACACGTGTAGTCGCTGTTACTCTCAAAACTTAGACCAATGAAAATTGGGTGAATATTTAAAAAAAAAAAAATACTGGATCATTCTATGAATGTTTTAAAATGTTAAAACTAAATAATACATATACATTTTATTATAAGACTTTTTATATAAATTTCATGTAATTAGAATAAGAATTAAGTTCTTTAGATCAGTGTTAGGAACGTAAAAAGACTTGTCGTCCCGAAGGGAAAACTTTATTCGGACAGGACTCCTGATTATTCACGACATTGTCTGGAATTTTTTCACAATTTCACTTGTAAATAAATAAATGTCCAGAGTTTTAAGGTCTCTACTGAGAAGTACAGGAACACCCTGTGATAGGACCAGCCTCCCGCCCGGTCCCTGAAAAGGACAGGAACACCCTGCGATACGACCAGCCTTCCGCGCCGTCCCTGAAAAGGACAGGAACACCCTGCGATAGGACCAGCCTCCCGCCCCGTCAATGAAAAGGACAGGAACACCCTGCGATACGACCAGCCTCCCGCCCCGTCCCTGAAAAGGACGGGAACACCCTGCGATAGGACCCGTCCTCTTTCCCACTGCGGGAAAATAGAACCACCACACACATAGGATCACTTTTTGAAAGTCCCGTTCTAAGCGCCCTCCATTATGAGAAATCAAACAAATAAGAACGCCCCAGAAATCGGACCACTTGTTTTGGAGGAGGAAGGGAAATGGTAGGGGGAGGGGTGTTGAATCGCCACCAATAGGCCGTATTTCCCGGGTGCGGGGGGAGGGGAGGAGGAGGAGGAGAAGTTCAACTATTACCTTCATGTGGAACTTGCAATAGACAGCCTCATCCTTGGCGTTGATGAGCTTGTACGTGTGACTCCCATAGCCGTTCATGAACCGGAAGCCGTCGGGGGTGCCGCGGTCGGAGAACTGGAGCGTCGTCTGGTGAGTGCACTCGGGACGGAGGCTGATGAAGTCCCAGAACATGTCCGCGTCCTTCAGGTTCGTCTTGGGGTTCCTCTTTTGTGTGTGGATGAAGCTGGGGAACTGCGGTTTTTTTTGGCGAGGGGGACGCGGGGGACGCGGAGTACGAAAGAGTTGAAATTAATTTCGTTTTTAAAAAGGGTTTTCAAAGCCCGCTAAGTGTCATATATCTTTTCTTAAAGTTAAATTTTCGGAAATAGTCGTAATTGCAATTTTGTAATAATTATTTTCTCACGCTACAACCAATCACTGACCGGTATCGTCATATTTACGCACTTGCAAAAAACCGCTACCCACTTATAGAGAAAATATAGGCCCACTCCCTCAACATTACGACGAACCCTCAATAATCTCACATAATATACCACGACAACCATCATCCTCAATCCCACCCTCATCACCCCCTCCCCCCCACACCCGCACCACAGCCTAAATGAAAAAAAAAAAACAGAAAGAAACGAAAGCGAAACCAACCAGCAGCGGGTCCCGGATGAAGAAAATGGGCGTGTTGTTGCCGACCAGGTCCCAGTTGCCGTCCTCAGTGTAGAACTTACAGGCGAATCCACGCGGGTCGCGGGCCGTGTCTGCCGAACCCCTCTCTCCGCCTGTGGGAAAGTGGGGAAGGAGGAAAGGGGTGGGGGTGGGGGAGGAGGTGGGGGGGGGGTAAAATAAAATTGCCATTGTGTTTAAAAGTACCCTGTGTTCTTGTGTGTTGTCACTCTTTGTGTGTGTATCCAATGTCATTTTGTGTACTTTGTCATTCAATGTAATACTCTCTTCAGATATACAGCACTACTGTCACGTTGAACGGTAAAACCAAGCAGTCAGACAGCTGCAGCTGCTGTGTCAGCTGCATTCTGCTGCTGTTATTACAGCTGTTACCCGTTTAAAACAATTATTAACATATACTTTCGAGAAAAAAAAACAACCGCTGAAAATAAAATTTCAGACAGACTTACTGACGGTTGAAAATCGGAGAAACATTGGTGTTTTCTTGCCCACGTGCTCAAACATCTTGGCCTTGGTGTACCTGGTGATGTCATGCGTCACTTCAAAGTACCCGTGGGCCGCTGTAACAGAGGTACTTCAAAGTACTCACTCTTAGTGGGCAGTTTTCTGTCATACACATATTTTTACAAATAAGGAAATGAAAATGAAAAAAGAAAAGAAAAGAAGAAGAAGAAGAAGAAGAAGAAGAAGAAGAAGAAGAAGAAGAAGAAGAAGAAGAAGAAGAAGAAGAAGAAGAAGAAAGCCAGGTAGAAAACTAATCTTAGTTTTACTCTGTTTTTAATAAAATAATAACAGGGAAATTTTTCTAAAACATATGGCCTTCATGTGTTTTAGAAAAATTTTCATTTTCACACCTTGCAGCCTGTCCTGTTTATCTTCATTTTCAGTTATTACTTTTTTATTATTTTAAGTATTTTTTTCGGCTTCTTCCTTCGACCTGATAGGGCCGTTCTCTTTGTGGGATATAAATCCCGTTCAAGGTTTTGAGTGCGCATGCGTAGTGGAGGAAATTTGCAGGATTCCAGTGGCGATAAAACATAAACAAATAAGGAAAAATGTTGTAAAAGTCATTTTTCTGTGACAGGTCGGATTTATTCAAACCTTTATCAAGATGTAGGATAATTTATGCAAGATATTAAAAAAATAGGTTTCTATAATTATTTCAAAGTAATTTGATATTTTTTAATCAAATGTCAACTGCATTTTATACTCCAAACTGGAGTCTTGTTATTTTACCGTAAATTCCCTGAATGGAAACTTTGAATCGATTGGATTCAAGGCGAGGAAAGGCGAAAGAGTGGACGGGGAGGAAGAGAGCAGGGAGGGCGGAGGGGGATGTATCGTATAGATGGTTAGGAACGTCTTATTAAATTAAGATGTAATTGTTAGTGAAACAGTCATATAATGTTAAAAAGTAAAGTATAACCTCAAGAAGCACCAGTCCAGGACAGAAGAATGTCTCATCATTTTAATGTCAGACCTATCCTACGCCATTAACAATCTCACAATTCTTCCAATGTTCAGACACCCCCCCCCCCAAAAAAAACAAAAACAAAAAAAAAAAAAACAAACAAAAACAAAAACAAACACACGCGCACACACATAGACACACGCATGCACACACGTACACACACGCACACACATACACACACGCGCACACGCACAAACCCCCAACACGCACGCACACACATTTACAGCCCTCATGCAAACACGCACAAATACACACACATGCACTTACATGCACAGCCACACATACACACATACTTACCAGACCCTTTTGCGTGCACAACTCGTTCCGGAATCCTCTCCCGATCAAAGCTTCCGAGTTCCTCCAGGAAGATGGTATCCTCCATGAGAAGAGGACCGCGGGGACCCACCGTCATGGCGTTCGTCCTGTCCCCTATGGGCGCCCCTCCCAGCGTCGTCATGCGGTCGCTTCCCTATTAAACAGGTGCTTTACGAGTCACACCCCCGCCACCCCCTTCCCCCCACTCCTCGCTGTACCAAATTTGTAACACCTCTCTTCCGCTATAGAGGACGAGATAGCCTTCGATCCTCTCTCCCTGTACCCTGCCACACCTCCACGCCAAGGGTTTCTTCGCCGAACCCCCCCCCCCTCCCCCTTCCCGCAACATTCCATCCGTAAGATTTTATGCATGATTTTCCTAGCCAATAGCTAAAACGCTGTGACGTTTGACAATAATTAATATCAGAGAATGGCTAGAAAAGAGCATTTACAGGACTGTTGAGTGGTGTGGGGGGGGGGGGGGGGGGCTTTTCACCTTGTCTGCAAAAATGGAGGGGGTTTGGACTGTAACCTGCTGGAGGACGGGAGTGGAGGGGCGGGGTGCGTGAGTGGGTTGGCTAGGGTGCTTTACCCTGTTTACCGACCAGAAAGCAAGGCTCGAAAAGAGCCGAGTTCACCCCCTCCGCCCCCCCCCCCGGCGATCCTCCCACCCCACCCCCACCTTCATCGGGCGCAAAATATAATCAAATAGCCATTGGTGAAATAGAAAAATGAATAAATAAATGCGCCAAAACGATTCGACAAACACACAAAAAATAACAATTATATTAGACGATGATAATAATAATAATAATAATAATAATAATAATAATAATAATAATAATAATAATGCCATTATAGTACTTACCGCCTGCGACTTCTTAAATTCCAGCAGCTGATTGGCTGATTTTAGTCTGTCATCCATTTTATCTGCCATTATAAACTTCTTCTCAGCTCTAATGCTCCCAGACAATGCGCCGGGCGCAGAGCAACATGGCAAATATATACGACGTCATGTTTTTGTTATCTTTAAGTTGTCCAAAGTCCTACGTTTGCCATGGTGTAAAGCGAATTAAAAAGTGATTGTTGAATTACTGTTAAAAGTGAACTAGAATGGTCAAGACTGCGGTATACCCCGTGGGAATTACGTAAGTAAATTTACATATATATTTTGATAGTTATGAATAAAATAAAAGCACATGTGAAATTTTGAAACAGGATTAAACTTTGTGGAATGTCGCGGTGTGGTTATAAATGCGGTGTGGTTATAAACGCAATTGGAGCCGAACCACAATTTCAATTATTTCCTGGTTGCCCATAAACAGGAAGTGCATTTGAAAACAGAGGGCTATCGGAATTTTGTTGTGAAGGTAAGTTCTTACAGCATAAGAGACTTAAAAATGTGCAAAAGAATACTGATGAGATTAAATTATTATTGTAAATTAGTTTTATTCGCCGCATGTTTCTATATTTCGAAATACATTTAACTTCCAGTTGAAAATCGTTGACTTTTGGTGTTTGGCGGGTTGAGGTATCATCTTTCTGAAGCTGTGGAAAACAAATTAACTAGTCACCCCTATTTTAGTCAACCCCTATTTTAGTCAACCCCTATTTTAGTCAACCCCTATTTTAGTCAACCCCTATTTTAGTCATTATTTTTAGTCGTCCTAAGGGTCAAACTCTGTGAAACAATGGTTGGTTTGGCTCAACGAGATATATGAAAGGAGCCGGAATACCGGAAGTTGTACAGAAAGTCAATTGTGGTCTGTGGCCATTTTCCTGGTTAACTTAACCATAACGTTGTCTTCAGGAATATATTTGATCCTGTTCTAGGTTGTGAGTCTGACGCCTACATAACGTCGATTCAATAGCAGCAATCTGCCGAATTTTTAAGCAAGTGTGACTGGGGGAGGGGGGAGGAGAGTGTCGGGGCGGGAGTGGGAGGGGGGTCGGTTTAAGGCTGTAACCATTGATGCTGAGGGAGGGTGGCCGGCCTAATCGATGGCAAATCATTAGTCCATCGAATTTCCAAGCAAGTTAGACTTTCAGGAAGGGAGGGAACGGGGAGTACGAGGTTTTAAGCATGGATGGTTACAGAAGAGATCATTATCAAATGTGTATATAATAAGCCCAATTTCGCAGACTGCGGTGATGTGCATCAGTGATCAGCTTAGGTGAAGAGGTCATGCATATTGATGATTTTAATAAAAAGTGTCATAATGCGAAACCCCTTCTGATGACGTATGCAGATTTTTAGTTTTAAAATTCAGAATAAAAGAAAACTGATAACTGGCCAAATCCTAGAGAAAACAAGTTTCAGATGCCGATCTTGATGCCACCAGGATCAAATACAACTAAGGTTTAAAGGATGGAGGGAAGGGTGAATAACAGACTGCCAGAGAAACAGGTGGGGGTTCTTCAACAGGGGTTTGTTCCTGGTCCCCGCTAAGTGAAGGGGCATGAGATTTGGTATAGATATGCGTGACTCCTGGCCGAGTTCCCACTCGTTACCGTGCAGGGGACGAAGGAAGCTCACCAGGAAGGGATGTGGGGATATTTTGATAGGCGTATCTACGGAAGCTCATAGTTGACATACTACTCACCAGGTGGAATACATAGAATTAACCATGGTAGTATTTCGTATTTTCCTGGTGAGTATACAATTACACACTACCACATTTTACACGAGTGCATTATGGTTTGAATGACTCTTGTTTCTCGTTCAGGAATTAGCCACTCCAGTTTTAGTCACATGACAGTCATGTTATGAAAAAACACGTGTGTTACTTGAAGAAACTTTTGTAGTGAAGTAAATTAAATTAAAAGGCAAAAATGAACTTTATTTGCTTTAGACTAGTTTTATATTTAATATTGTTTGACAGTGCATTTGCACCACTTGGCGATTATACCCCCAGCTTGTGTTGACTGTGATTTAAAAATCGTGACGAAATTGTAGCATTCTACTTTTATCAATCGTTTACATACAGTGAGATAGTTTCACTGGTCTTTTCTCTCCATGGAATACGGTTATGTACACGCCAGGTTATTAGAATCTGCAGAAAGTATAAGTTAAAACGAAACCAAAAAAAACAAATAACGGATGACACTCTTCTAAAAAGCCATTGAAGCTGTATACAACAAGCTAAAAGGCAATGGAAAAGGCTTGGGATATAGGTCTATGTGGAGATGACTGACGAAAATTGACATATTTGTGCCGCAGAAAACAGTGCATAAAATTTTGTCAGTGCTTGATCCCAAAGGAGTTGAAATGAGAAAACGAAACAGACTTAAACGCAGAGATTACGTAAATCCTGGTCCAAATTTTGTATGGCACGTCGATGGATATAACAAATTGAAGCCGTATGGCTTTGCCATTCACGGTGCAGTTGACGGATATTCAAGGTATAATTACATTCATATTTCTATAGATGTTTGCAGGTGCAGTTTGTCAATACTATATTTTAAAACACGAATGTTGAGCAGGGCAATATGCAATTTTCTGCGTTGTATATTATTGCTGCTGTAGTAAACATAGTGTATGTTGCTATGATGACGAGCATTACTGGTGCGCTGAAAAACTACTAATACTCATGTCATTGTTTGAAGGCGGCCCTACAAATAACAACCCTTTTACGATTGCTAAGTATTTTCTGGACACAGCGCTCTCTCTGAAAACGCTGCCATGCATAGTTCGGAGTGACAGAGG
This sequence comes from Protula sp. h YS-2021, assembly GCA_949752745.1. Classification (NCBI taxonomy): domain Eukaryota; kingdom Metazoa; phylum Annelida; class Polychaeta; order Sabellida; family Serpulidae; genus Protula; species Protula sp. h YS-2021. Next base: position 68,369,329 of record OX457030.1, read on the forward strand.
AACAGAAAATTGTAAAACTGTAATAATTCAGAAGTTCCTACGAAGAGATCGCGATGATATAATTAGAGGTAAAGATAGCTTTATGTATGGTCGCAGCACAGGAAACCAACGGACTGACTCTTGGTGGTGCATATTACGGAAGCAGTGTGTCAACTATTGTGTGAATCTGTTTAAGGATATGGTTTCTGTTGGACTACTTAATCTCAGTGACAAGTTTCATACTAAAGCAATTAAATTTTGCTTCATGAATTTGATTAGACATGAAATTCACCAAACTGCCATTGAATGGAATGAACACCAAATGAGATATGTCAAGAATACTGAAACTACATTTGGAAAACCAGACATGATGTAGTTTTGCCCGCAAAAATATAACACCGAAAATTTCGGAATATAATTTGAATGTTGAAGTGGCTTAAGGTACTCTAGATGCAAAAAGTGATAGAATTCCAAGCACTCGAGATGCTGAGTTTAAAGAATTTGTTACCTTTCTTCTTGGTAACTATGAAGTACCTCGCAGTGCAAATGATGCTTTGGAACTGTTTGCAAGAATTTTAGAAGCAGCAGAAGAATTAGAATCTCAGTAAATCACTTTGTGAAAGAATGTTAGTTTAAGTGTTTTTTTTTGTGCTAACGTCTTTATCAATTAAAATAAAAAACATTGCATTTTTCTTAACTATTTTATTTGTAAACCGTCTCGTAAAATAAGCTATGCAAAAGTATCACAATTACAAACATGAGTCCTTACTGTACATGCAAACTCTTTGTGTAAATGCAAGTGAATTTCTGGGTATATAAAGCAGTAAAAGTAAAAAAAAAAAAACATGTTAAACTGACATTTGCCAGTGGTATTAGAAAGTACTTTGAGTAGTACAACGATACTCATCAGGGCAATGCAAACTAGCATGTACAGTAATTGTTGTTACCCTATGTATACCTTAATTACTCACCAAGTGATATCAAGAAACTTGTGCAGAAGTACAAAAACAATCGGAGTAGTACAACAGTACTCATCAGGACGACACAAAGTAACATATACAGTATTGCTATTACTCTATATAGAACTTAAGCACTCACCAAGTGATATCAAAAGAAATTTTGCAGAACTACAAGAATAATCCGAGTAGTACAACAATACTCATCATGACGATACAAATTAACATATGCAGTATTTGCTATTGCTGTATGTAGAACTTAATTACTCACCAAGTGATATCAAAAGAACTTGTGCTTTATTACAAATAAATCTGACAATACAAAGTAGCATGTACAGTACTTGTTTTTACTGTATGTAGAACTTCACTCAACAGATCGAGTCAACTTGGAAAGTTTCACAGTTTCAGTTGCCTTATGAGGTACAACGTTACCTAGTGCAAAACACAACCTCTCTTTGGCAACATTCTACAGTGGTGTAAAGTTTTCTTCGATTTCAGCAATGCTGGCTCGTAACAAAAGCCCTGCTCCAGAGCAGAAAACACTTCTTTGTTTGTTTTCTTCAGTTTTAGCATTGACGTTGGACAATGCATTCTCCCCATCTCTTTCTTCATGAAGGCTTCCAGACTAAATTTTTTTCCGCATTCCCACAGAGGTACCTCAGAGTACAACTCAGCGATCGTACCCGCAGTCGCCCATACATCACTGGCAAATGTAGACTTCTTCTTTGCCAAAATCATCTCTGGAGCTTTGTACATATTAGTGCCAGGCGCCTTAGTGGGACCCTCGTGAATTGTTCCAGGCGTCGACGTCAGTTTTATTCGGCAAAGTCCCATATCACACAGCCTAGCCTGTTTGAGGTCATTACTCAGTAACACGTTTTCGGGGTTTACATCACCGTGTATGATGTTCTTACTGTGGAGGTACCTCATACCTTGTAGAATACTAATTGAGATGTGTTTAGTTTCATCTGAGGTAAAGTTTTTTTCGTACATCAAGTCAAATAATGATGCGTCCATCAATTGTGTAACAATGTGGACGGTGTCACCTTCCACTGCAACTCCAAACATTTGGACGATATTCGGATGTGAAAGCATGTAGTGATGCTTCACTTCTCCTTTTAGGATGTATTCAACGACATCTCTGCTCATATTTCGGTAGCCAAGCTGTTTAATGGCAACGTTTGTATTCTGCCATTTTACAGCATATACAATGCCTTCTCCGCCTTTGCGTATTTGTTTTTATGTTTTCAGTTCTTCGAGTGAAATGTTGGTGACATTTAAATTGTCATGGCCTTTGATGTCCTATGTGTGTGGTTCTTCCTCATCTTATTCATCAGTACTGATCTGTGCTGCATTTGTCACATCGCGCTGATCGGAATCTGTCAGCGTGTTCCACAAAAGTTGCAGCTTTGTCTGATTTGCAATACCATACACTTTTAATCGTGATGGCATCTTTTTCTCTCTTGTCCTGTATTCAGAGAGAACTAAGCCGTCAAAAGAATCAATGACGTCTGATTCTTCTTCTTTTCCCAATTTAATTGTCAGAATTTTGTCAACTTTGTACTCGGAATACGCGTCTAGAACCGCCTGGCAAACTTCAGCAAAAGTTTCGTTGCCAGTACATTGGCCATTCACGCCGTTCTTCCTAACTTTCTTTAAGTCGCTACCGCAAAGAAATAGCCGCATATCGTAGCAAACACGGGGCTGAAAATGATAACGAAGTTCATACATGCTACATTGGCATTATTCCACAACACTAGAAGTAATTTTATATTTTCATGATGAGAAATTAATTACTACCAATAGTTATTGATGTTCATATTGGTTTTTTAGTTACCTGGTCATTAATTAATCACACCTATAGTAATTGACATTAGATGGAGTATTGCTATTTACTTGGTGAGTTACTTACTGTACTTACGTACAAACTGAAAAACTCACCCTTTTTTTGGAGCTGTTGAGGATGGCGAACTTCCTTTAATCTGTCAACATGTCAAAAGAATTTTGCCACATACATATGGAAAATAGCGGAATTGTTCAAGATGTGCCAATGTTTATTTCCGTACATAGATTAAAACGAGTATGCTCTGTTTCGAGCTCCACCACCGAGGAATTATCTGAAAAAAAACACCAAAAGCACTTTCGCCAAAGCACATAAAATAAACCCACATAGCGCTTAAGAATCCATAAATCGTCCGTTGGTATTCCGTTTCGTCGCTGTTTATATTAAGCATACTATGCATCGAATGTACGTTAACCCCTTGAGGGTTTCAAGATATGGCCGATTTTGTGAAATTGAACTTTCATGGAAAGGTCGGATCGGAAAGATTATAACATTAACCACTGTGCAGGGGCAAAACATAAGAACATGTTTTTGTCAAAAATCGATTTAGGAACATATTTTGAGCAAACACCTCTAACTGTTTTCGAGATAAATTGACTTTTTGTTGACTAAAATCAATATTTGATCTCAATCAAGGGTAACTTGGGTCAGTAGGTTCGCAGATTCCGAACAAAATATAAGAATTCTCCTATGCAAAGAAAATGACACAAAATAGGAAGTTTCGAAACGCGAGATAAACCACTCCCATATGGCAACATGTGCTGCCATGTGGGGAATACCTTCCTAGCACAATTGTTCAAGGCGCAATCAATATGTACCTTTCTGACTTTGAGCTAAAGCAGTAGATTGTGCTTGACTGCAACTTGTCATGCTTGCATTTGATGTTGTTACGCTTGCTTTTGGTTCTCGAACTATGTAGGTGTGCGCTAACCACCCTTGTGGTGGTTCTTTGTATTTTCCATCTTTCAAAAACACCCCAAACTTTTTGCCTTCAAATTCATACAGTAGCGCAGTAGCATCAGGAAAGTACGTCACTGAAACACAGATTAACTTTTGCGATAATGACTGCTAACCTACAGTCCAATCTGCATTTGCCCAATCATAAAAACTGAAAATAAGATTCTGTAATTCTGTAATGCATAATATCTCGATAATGGAAAGTCAAATCGACTTAAGATTTTAAATGGATATTCCTTGGTTCAGTCAGACGACTGTTTCAACTTTTGACGGATAAAAATTATCTGTTGTTAAGCAAAATATTTAGACATCGGAAAGTCAGATCGACTTTAAATTTGCTGTAGTTATTCCTCGGATAAGTTGCACGGTTTTAGTTAAACATGATTAATATTTGTATAGAAAATCAAGAACCGTGCATAAAGTCAACACTCCCCCACGCTTCGTCATTTTTTGGCTCCTTTGTCACTAAGCATAGGTGTCAACTACGTTGGTAATTTCAGCGTTTTCCAGAAGATTCACGAGTGTTCCTGCATCCTTTAGAAAGCTTCAAACCGTAACAGCATTACTGTCGTTCCATTGTTATTGCCTGAAATTGAGCTTTTTGTGCGTTTCTCGTCTACGGCTGTTACGTAACTTATTCTATTGTCGTATTTTAGATCTAAACAGGTTAAGCTACTGATTTTTTCGCCGCATACTTGATTCGGTTGCCAAGGTGTTCAATATATAGGAGCTATTTTGCATCGATTAGCATTGTTTGCAGAAGCATTTTTCGCTATTAAGGTGGGTCATCTGATATCTTGTGTTATGAGAAGCACCTCACCATTTTGATACCGAAATGCGCCCCCCTTCTCCCACCGAGGTGCGTCATCTGATGCGCAGTTATGAAGAATGCCTTTCTTGTTATTTTTGGCCGATGGGAATGTACGAAGACAAGGTAGTATATCATGGCTATAACTACACTTAGGGTACAGACGGTTACCGTTGTCTTGGGTAAAAGGTTTCGAGTTGCGTGTATAGTGGGACCTACATTAAATAGCTGGAGGGGGGACCTGTTCCAGGATGATGGTCAGCAAAAAAAGTCCAGACCACCTTCAAGACCTGGATAAAAAGATGTAAAGTAAGACCCAGATTCGGGTAAAAAGACGTACGGTAAAACCTGCCTGTCTTGACCAACTTCCAGACCCGGATAAAAATGTAACGTACAGTAAAACTACTGTAGTGACCAACGTCAGATCTAGATAAGAAGGGCCTACAGTAAAACCCGTTTTAGCGACCACCTTCCAAACTCGGATGAAAAAAGACGTCAATTTATATCTGCTTTAGTGACCACCATCTGTTTTGTTTATTTTGAATTTATTTTACAATGAATTATGGTTATATTTGCAGAAATGAATATTTTATTTCAGTAATTAAAAAAGAAAGGAAATTTTTTTGAGGAATTATGGGTTTAGTCGGGGTGACATTTGTTTTTGTTTACATAAACAAGAAACTAAGTAGGTATCGATTGGAAGTGTATAATATAAGCCTGTATACTTATGTTTTGTGTGCACTGGCCGCTCTAGTTCAAATATACTTGTGCAATAATACAATTAACTGTGGAATAAAATTACAGATTGCTTAGGAATAAAAATATTTGTTAATACCTATTTGCTCGTGGGTCACTTCGTCGTCTATTGGAATGTTAATGGTGATTTCAGTCCCCGAAACTGTTATAAAGTCTACAAAATTAAAAACAAATGTTAGGCCAAGAAAAAATAACCTTGTTTCTCATCCCCGGCCGGGTTACAAAAATGAAAATAAAATAAGCCATCGTCAAAGGCGCAGACCCCAACAGGAAACATAAATCAGCACAGCGGGAGCCAACAGCGGTACTAGTGGCGATAAACCATGAACACAGCTCCCACTATTTGGTCTTTTTATGCGCAAATAGAAACGGAAATCAGTTGAACGTTGCCGGAGATATAGCGTGTTCTAACTCTAACTGTTCTAAAATCCAAATGTTTCGCATATTTCCGATTTTTCGAAAATCCAAAAATAACCCTCGTGGCACAGCTCAACTACTAGGTCCTTCTATACGCAAAAGGAAATAGAAATCAGTTGAAAGGTGCCGGAGATACAGCGCGTATAAACTCACTGTAATTAAGTCAAGTGCAAAAAAATTTGAAAATTTCCGCATTTTTACTATTCTTTGAAAAATCCAAAAATAATCCTTCGTGGCACAGCTCCACCACTTGGTACCTTCTATGTGCAAAAGGAAATTGAAATCGATTGGAAGGTGCCGGAGATGTAGCGCGTACAAAAATCGGACGAACGGACTGACAGAGGGCAATCCTATAGGCCCCCTAGGGGTTTACCCAGTAGAGGTCTAGAAAGAAGTGACCCAGCAGGATCTGTAAAATTTCGAGTAAAAAAACACGACCGGCCAGCCGGGTGCCAAAAATTCGGGAACAGAAATACAACCACCCGAAAGCCAAATATTTTTCATAAATTTTGCGAATTGGATTGGATCTGGGTTAACTTTAAGCTTACGTTGCAAACCAAATCCTCGGATTTGGAATCGCCGGTTGGTCTGGTCAAACACACATACATACATGTTACAGCCAATTCGAAAACCAGCCAATCTATAGATTGGCTGAAACGTTTCAGCCAATCTGTAGATTGGCTGGTTCACTCAGCCAATCTATAGATCGGCTAGAAATATCCAGCCAATCTATAGATTGGCTAAAAATGAGACCGAAAAAAATGACAGATTGGCTGAAATGATAAAATATAAAACCTAAAACCCATTATTTACACATTACTGCCTTGTCTATTTATTGTTACACGATAGACTTGAATGACATCTAGAATTACATAATAAATTTGCTTTGAAGCATTTGCATCGATGTGTTTGGCATTTTTTGGCACCTGAACAGTTACATTTTACAAAACCTTGATCACCACATTTTGATTCTAATTGTACAGCTTGCCTAAGCGAAACCAAAGTACCTAGGTTCAAATCAGTATCCTTAAGCAATTTTACAGAGCACAAATCGAACTGATTTCTTGAATATTTACATTTAAGTACGCCTGCTCGAGTAGCTATAATATACAAGTCATTTTCGTCTCGATTTTGCACAACACCTAGTATGTTTCTAGGGTCACCCCGGCCTCTATCCACAAGTGGAATAGGGATTGTCACATTGTCACTAGGTGAGGCTGGCATCAAAATTATCCGGCTGCGTTTAACCATACGCTCTGCTTGAATCATTTGAGATTCACTGGCTAACTTTCGTTTTTGTGTTATCGAAGTTATTCTGGCCTTTACCGGTGAGACCGGTTCAGCGTCGGCAGCCCGTTCGATAGAAGGTTGATGAATATTGCTTGACTAGTTCATTTGTGAATCGTGTCTCTGTTTCACATGCCATTATTTAACACTGTAGATTATATCACATCAATGTAAAAAGTATGCCAAACATCCCCTTTATATAGTTTTTCTAATTGCCCCACCATAATTGGATTATCAACTTCAAATAAGATCACAGGCGACTGAAATCACAAACAACTCAGATCACAGGCGACTCATATCGTAAGCAACTCAGATTATAGGCAGCTCAGATCACAAACGACTAAAAACATAATGGATCTGGTGAATTGAAATTAAGGACAACAATGGATTAATTGCTTCTTGTGAGATTTGCAATCAAAGCAAATTCAAAGAAAATTTGAATTTTCAGTGTGTTAGATCTCAATCTCCAAAGATATATAAAGAAACGTTGCAAACTTTAAAAGAAATACGCTGATTGCAATTATAGATGCCTTTAATAAGTTGTGAGTTATGCATCTTATTCATGATGTACATGAAAGAGACTTTAATGCTATTGAAAACCAAAGTAATTCGGGTTACATCAAATGTATTTATGATTATATAATCATTTCAGCCAATCTTTAGTGCTATTGAAAACAAAAGTACTTCGGGTTACATCAAATGTATTTATGATTATATAATCATTTCAGCCAATCTGTCGTTTTATACGGTCTCAAGCCAATCTATAGATTGGCTGGATATTTCTAGCCGATCTATAGATTGGCTGAGTGAACCAGATTGGCTGAAACGTTCCAGCCAATCTATAGATTGGCTGGTTTTACAGATTCGCTGTAACATACACACGGACACCGGACAAAAAAAGTGATGGGGAAAGTCCAGCTTAACAGAATAATAGCTGGGCAAAAAATTGAGCACCAAATGATCACGAACGGACGGACAAAGGTAGAAAATTATGTCTCCCGGAAGGGGGAGAGACATATAATCACCAACTTCAAAGGCCGATTTTGATAAAAAAAATACCGGTTGGGTAAACTGAATACTGGGTGCACAGCTTTAATATATATAGAAACGATCGCTGTAGGTTTGGGATCCGAGGCCTTACACTTTTAGAGAGAAAAATGACACAAAATTGGGCTAATGAGAGTAACGGACAGATGGACAGACGCACGCACAAACGGACAAACAGACATCGAGCATTTCTATTTTCCCCGCCTTCAATGATATCTGCAAGTTTGAAGCGATTTCTGAACTTTGAAGATATCGTTTTGAGACGTCGCCGTCTCGCTCGTAGTCCCTGTTTAAGTTCTGGCTTGATATAGAGAAGTAACGGACAGACAAACAGATGAACAGACAAATAGTGCCCGTTCTTATTGGCTCCAGCCCTGAGACACTCAGGTGAAAGATTAGAGAATCTGGTATTATCGCTCACAGAACGGCCAAAAAAAGGTTATCTAGGTTTTTGTTGCTAAAAACTGTTATATATAAAACAAATTAAAACATCTACTTACATTTTCACTTTTTACAGACTCAAAACTTACTTTGTGCGCTCCTTTCTGACATCTTTTTCCAGAATTTTTTTTCGCGCTACAAACTTGAGTGGCTAATTCCTGAGCAACACCGAGAAACAAGTGTCATTCAAACCATAATGCACTCATGTACAATGTGGTAATGTGTAATTGTAGACCTTGAAAATACGAAATACTACCATGGTAAATTCTATGTATTCCAACTGGTGAGTAGTATGTCAACTATGCGCTTCCGTACGTATCCAAGGCTTACCTCCCCCTCCTCCTGCCCCTCCCTGCCCCACCCTCCACGAATCTGCCAAAGCGCATGCGAGGGAGAGCATATTGATTGTATTTATTAGAGAGGACCGTAACTGGTGACAACAAAATGTTCAATTCTAACTAAACGTAAAAAGCCACATGGAAATTTTCCAACACAGTCGACTCAAACATATCTTATTTTGCGATACTTGACAAATAAAAAGCGTCTCAGCCGAGAGAGAGAGAGAGAGAGAGAGAGAGAGAGAGAGAGAGAGAGACAGAGAGAGAGAGAGAGAGAGAGAGAGAGAGAGAGAGAGAGAGAGAGAGAGAGAGGGGGAGAGAGGCCATTGCCAGGTGTTAGAAGTTGTGAAAAAGACCACACAGGTTAATCTTATGGTAAATCAAGCCAAATCAGAACAGACCCCAAAACAGGATGCAGCCATCCCCGGGGAAATATGGGATATAGCTGTTGCGTGTGCTTGTAACACACTCAATTGTCGGCACAAGGTTTGTCAAGCAATACAAGTGATCCGAAAACAGGGTCCCCTGGGTCGGGGAGCCCAGGGCTTAGGGTACCCAGATAAGAGGGGTTCTCCCGGGCCGACGGTCACCAGGACAAAGTGTCCCAAGGGTCGAGGGTCACCAGGACCGAGGGTCAACAGAGCCGAGCTTGCCCGGACCGAGGATCCCTGGACCACGGGTCCCCACAGTCGAGGTTCACGCCAGCCAACGTTGACTACACGTCGGATTATCGATGTTGTAAGGACATTCAATAGCCGACATTGCACTTACGTCAGGACCACAAAAAAACAACTTTGTTATGTTATCGCTCACCGAAAATGGAAGCCATGATAGGCCGCCATGGTAATTAGGATTTTTCACATCCTTTTGAAAAATATTCATGAAAATGGACTTCATATATCTTGTTTTACCTACTATCCAAGTTTGGGCGGGGAGAGGGGTGGGGTCGGGAATTTTTGGAGGCATTGAGAGTTACCACGACTGCGGCATGACGTCTTATCTCTTGTTACTGTCTTGACGGCCATTCTGCACTAATATTTTTCAGACGTTCATACAACGTCGCTTTGATATCCTGTATGCAACTTTGGGAGACAGACGTTGCTTCGACTTCCATTTGCAAACTTTTCGCAATGTTGATTAGACGGTGACTAGAAGCCAAACACATTATTTTTATTTTAACAATCAAGTTAACACTGAGATATGTATATAGTTGTAAGAGTAGTGAACTTTTTTGTATATAATTGTAAGTTTTGTGACATTTTAAAGTGTAAATGAACATTGGATATGTCGTTAAAAGAGTTAGAAACAGACACTGTCAATTTGAGTCAAATATAAATTGGTTTGATCTGAAATCTATCAATCATCACAAAAACCAGCTTTTTACTATAGGATCTCAGCTTTTCCTCAGGGAAAATCGAAAACAGTTTATATTTGCCATGTTTTTTTCATCTTTTCATGTTTGGAGCGTATATTTTGGCCTGATCTCTGCCAAGCTGTTTTGATTTTTATGATGTTTTACAGAGCTTAAGGAGCTGATCAATGACGTACCATGTGTGCCGTTTCTCAACGCTTCCTCTCAAAATAAATCATACAGTAAACACAAAAATTAATATATATATATATATATATATATATATATATATATATATATATATATATACATATACAGTGGAACCGCGGCATCGGAACAAATCCCTCTTGGGACCACCTTTGAATTAGGGCACATTTTTTTCGGTCCCGAATGCGCTCTATTGGCTTTAAGGATTAAGAAAATTGGGATCACATCGGATCAGAAAACATCGAGCCGCTTTTTTCGGTCCCGAGCCCTCAAAATGCCTGAGATCGGACCACTGTTAGTCATTGCGGAATCCACTCTATTTTTGCAGCACATTACTTACAACGCTGAGCATGTTGCCGTCTTAGATATTGTTGATAGGGATTATGGTAGCAAGTGTGTAACCACACAGACAGGGGCTTAGTTTTGTTATCTATACATTAGTACCTTGTCTAAACAATAGCGGCTGACAATATACAAACCCGAGATATCTTAACTTATGTGATGTCTATTCTTTTAGTATTTAAACCGACCCAGCTGCCACCGAATTCATAATGACAATTAAATGTCAATTTAAGCATATAAAGGTAATTTAAATAAGAAAAAACTTTCTCGAAATGGAAAGCAAAGAAAATAGAAGTTGAAACATAATAGATGTTATTATAAATGAATATCACTTTCTTTGTGTTTGGACATCAAACTTGAATCTGTGGGACCAAGTAGGACCAAGTCTCCCAAATGGGATTACCTCTGAAATAGGGCACATTTTATCCGGTCCCAACGGTGGTCCGATTTTAGAGGTTCCACTCTATATAAAAATAGAATACCGTCAGAAGGGGAATATTGGAAAGTGACCTAATTTGTGAGTTGATCGTTTGTCTGGAATAGTCATATTTGTGAGGATGTCCTATTGCGGCCTGTCCCTATTTGTGGGATAATCTTATTTGCGAGATCATCCAGTTTGTTAGGTCTTTTTATTTGTGGGACTGACATATGTGCCGGATTGTCGTATTTGTGAGGTGGTTCTATTTATGGGATGGTCCTATTTGTGAGGTCGTCCTATTTATGGGCTGGTCATATTTGTGAGATGGCCCTATTTATGGGATGGTCCTATTTGTGAGATGGTCCTATTTATGGGATGGTCCTATTTATGGGATGTTCTATCACGGGCTTTGCCCCGTTGTGCCCTTGTTACTAGCTGATGTTAGAACAATGTATACATATATTGTTGAATTTAAAACAAGAAAACAGAATGAAAACGTTCAAGTTTGAATGCATTTTCATCGAGCATATCATTTGGACATTGTTGATTAATTTATACCATAGAACCTTAGAGAAAAATACCATACATGGGACTATTTAACACTCATACTTTTTCTGGTGTTGTCCTAGTTCTGAAGTACTTATAGAACTCATTTTGTAGATCTGTCTAGAAATGATCCTGTTGTCCAGTTTGCAGTGTTGCTCTGTAGTAATACATTAAAAGAGGTCATAGCTATTTTTGTAATGCTCTTTACAAGTATTTCCTTAGGTGGTCGTGCAACATAACATAAAACGCTATAAAGTAATGTACAAAACTGTGACAGTAAATAAAAAACATTTAGTAGTCAGTTAAAGGTTTTTTAACTTACTGACAAAAACAACTGTTTAACAGTTTGGAATGCACTTTTCACATTTATTTGGAATTATTGATATCAGAAATTGATTTTTGATATCAAAAATTGATTTTTTGATATCACGAGTTCATTTTTGATTTCAAAATGTTCAAATTTTGATACCAAGGATTAATTTCTGCTATCTATAATTATATTTCTGGATATCTCTAACTGTATTCTTGATCTCAAAAAATAATTTTTCATATCAATAAACATTTAGAGATGTCAAGAAATATTTATTGATATTAGAAATGATTTAATGATCTGTAAAATTTATTTTTAGAGATCAAAAATTCAATTCTTGATAGTAAAATGAAATATTTGAGAGCAAAATCTCAATTTTGGGCTCAATAATATTATTGAGCTGCTTTTCATCAACATCAAGATTTTATTTCAGAATGAGACTTTTTAATTTATATTTTCAAATCTGCATAAGATTTTTTGATCTCAGATATTAATTTTTTATATCAAGATAGCAGTCTTTTTTATATAAAAAAATCAGAAGCACACATCTGTGAATAATAATGATTGATCCTTGTATACAGAATCTTTCTTTTAAACTTTTGATTGTACAAAAAAGAAGCAATTCTTGAGCTCTAAAATTGCGTTGTTATTATTGATATCAATAATTCGAATGTTTAAAATGTTTAAATGACGATTCAGTAAATTTTTCATAAATGTGTGTCTCCGTTAGGGTTTTTTTAGTTTGTAAATTGAATTTTTGATATAAAAAAAATTAAAGATAGGCATAAAAACGGCATTCCATAAAATATACAATATGAGGCAACATTGTGTTATATACAACTATAAAGACCTAAGAAATAGTCACGTTAAATGTAGGGTCCACGTTTCATAAACGAAAACTGAACTGTTTTCTTCCATGGGGGATACACTAAGTATTGTATATGGTACCATACCCATGCAAAGGCTGGGAGTAAGGGGGTAATTTTGAGGTCAGAAGAATTCCAACTTCGTTAAAAAAGAAGGGAGGGGAGTAATTTTCATTCAGTACTCCTCGTTCCCACAAACACTCGGCGTTTGGTTAAACTAGATGTTAGTATTTGAAACTTAGCACTCCGCTCATGGTAAGCAATTGGCAGCTGCTTGTTGAGGCAGCCAACTATTTGTGGAGGAAGCCCACTGTTTGTGGAGGTTACCCACTGTTTGTGGAACTTACCCACAGTTTGCCGAGGTAATCCGCTGTTTCTGGATATGACCCACTATTTGTGGCGGTAATCCATCTTTTGGAGGCGGTCCACTTTTTGTGGAAGTTACCCACTGTTTATGGAAGGAACCCACTGTTTGTGAGTATGACCAAGTATTTGTGGAGGTGACCCACTATTTGTTGAGTTGAACCACTCTTTGTGTAGGTGATCCACCATTTGTAAGGGTGACTCACTGTTTGTGGACGTTACCCATTATTTGTGGACATGACCCACTCTTTTTTATAGGTGACCCACTATTTGTGGATATGACCCACTATTTATTGAAGTACTTTGGTCTTTAGCACTGTGATTCTAGCCAATCATCTTGGACTTGGCTTGCCTTTAGAAATCAATTTCGATTGGTGCATCTCTAAGACAACCAGCTCCAGTACAGGTCAAATAAGGGGCTCAATGTCCAGGGCTAATAATAGGAAGCAATCGGATTTCTGTATAAGACAAGGAATAAGCATGTGGGTTGAATGTCTGTCTCATTACAATAGGTGAAATTAGGCGTGACCGAATGGGCTAAGACTAACTTATTTCTTGTCTGCAAAGAGTTCATGTATCCCTGCACTTATTACATGACATTCCGTTTTTATGCAACTAGAAGGTGCCTAAATTAGGCCAGAAAGTTGGATAATATGCCTTACACCAGTTAATAGCATTAGACATTAACATCTAACGTGAACAAAATTGATATAAAGATAGATATTATGATTGGGTACTTTGTATTTAATTCGGACAGGCGTGGAAGGCTTGTAAACAGACCACAGAACATTTAACTGGGTACTTTGTACTGATTTCGCACAGACGTCAAAGACCTGTGAACAAACCACAAAACAATACACTTGGTAATTGATACTGAATTTGAATAAGCATGGAATGAGTGTGAACAAAATGAGCAGCGATACGTTTATGTCCGCATACAACACAAAGCACATAGGCCACGTGACCTACCGCTATTATCACGCAAACACCAATAAACATGGTTTAAATATCCAAAACAGAGCATAAATATAATTCCTCATTTTGTGACGTCACCTGTGTCTAAGATACCAACTTTCGTTTTACAAAACGAAAATGTTTTCGTCACATACCCTTGTCAGCCTCACTTTGGCTGACACATATGGCATTCGAGTCAAGTTTGATACGCGGTTAGATAACGTAAAATGTTTTTTTTGTCATTTCTATATACGCGAGTGCATTGTCACTAGGTGCCTCTTATAATACGACTGAAGCATGAAAATGACGATAACAGGTTTTCCTACGTCAGTTATTCAACATCAGTGTAGACCTGGACTTCACATAGCGTAAGTCTGGAGCTGTTCTCTGGAACCTCAATGATCACATATCTAAAAACCAAAAACATATTTGCCTACTCACATAAGTGTTATCTCCTTAACCAGCAACAAAAAATGTAGAAGTGGAATAGTTCCATATTATTCAGTTACATTCTGAGCTCTCCCTTGCCCTCACCTTCCTCCATCCTCCTTCTCCTTCTAGCCGGCCCCCCTCCCCTCCTGAGCAGACGCCCTTATAACACATAAGTGTTATCTCTTAGACCAGCCACATGAAATGTAGATAGTAAAATACAGCCACATTATTCAGTTATATTCTGAGATCTTCTTTCCTTTTCCCTCGAAGAGTCGGAAGGTTTCGCTCGTACCTGCCAATAACAGGAGTCTCGCAGCTGATTTCTTCCTCCATGCCCAGTTCGCCACAAAAGGCGCTACACAGCACTTTGTTTGTTGCTATATTAGGGTCTTCGCTATCGCTACTTACATATATATTCACGTCACTTAGGTGATGTGCTGAAGCAGAATACCAAACAACAAATACACTGACATTTTAGCTTTAAAATGAAAAAGCACCAAAAGAAAAAAATAATATTATAACTTAAGACTTGCTTTATAATATTTTTCACAAATTTAAAAAAAGATAAATATTGAATTTAATTTTTTATTATGTTTATTGATTTTTGTTTCGAGTATTATAAAATAATTGTCAAATAAGACTAAGCTTCACTGTAAGTAATAACGTAGTTCTAAAAGCATGACTATTGCGCACTGTAAGATTCCAGGTGGTTCCAGATTTTGACGGATGTTACCCTGACGTCATCTTCCAAGTCTACTGCCCACCATGGTCGATCATCAACACCTAGATAATACTCAATACCTAGATAAGGCTCAACACCCAGATAATGCTCAGCATCTAGATAATGCTCAACATCTAGATAATGCTCAACACCTAGATAGTGCTCAATACCCAGATAATGTTCAACATCCAGATAATACTCAATACCTAGATAATGCTCAACACCCAGATAATGCTCAACATCTAGATAATACTCAACACCTAGATAATACTCAACACCTAGATAATACACAACATTAATAATATTTCCCAAGTGCTTATTCAAAGTAATTCAAAATTTGAACTTGACATCAAAATCGTAACAGCAATTAATAGAACGTTTTTGGAATGATTACGTAATAACCATGTATCGTTGATTACGTTGAGTTTATATGGAGCGAACATGCAGTAACGTCTAGCAGACTCTGCGTGTATTTACACAGAGTGCCATAAAGCACCTTGTACTGGAACCGACAATGCCCTGAAGTAATATAAGCAATAAAAAAACACTAAACAATAGAACAATCTTCATTGTTTAATGCCTCCTATGCGACACTCCTTTACTGAGGAATGACTGCATTTAGAATGAACACCGAGAAACAATCAGCTGTGCATTTTCCCATTGAAATGTTTAACAATCTTTTTACATTATATTCAAAATACTTAACCCGATACAGCGACATATACATCTTTTCCGTTATGGCAGTTGATCGCTTCTGTATATGAACATTTTATTTGTATAACTTTATTGGATTTGCAATGAGTATAAGTAATTTATCACATCAAATATTTAAGTAAGATGACCTTTCTCACACATCATATAGGTATATTCTGTGAAACGTTTATTTACTTTAAACGCTCGGAAAACTCCTCCAAATAAGAGTCGCTGTAATCAACATCTGGCTCACCAATATTTGCTTTATTGACCTATAGTATTTTTGTAACTGTGTCAACAAAACAATCTAAAACACTTCACTTTGTTTTGTTTTGACATTAAATATTAAAAATCGTAGGTTTTGGTAATTTATTTTAAACTGAAAATAAAGTTTAAAAAAGATTTTGATTTAAACCGAGTAAAATACATATCGTTTAATAATTTACTACTAAAGATTAAATATTTAAATGGTGAATAGAATTAGCAAACTGCGTACGGGTACGAGCGCATGAACCTTGAGAAGGACGGCTATTAGTGTCGCCATCAACGGCCCGCGCCGCTACTGCAGGCACATCGTTCACCATGCCGTCCGAGGACTGTGTTGCCGGCCGTGACGCGGCCACTTCTCGCACTGTCACGAATCGTTCCCCTGATTCATCAGATCGTCATTGTCAGTCCTTTACTGGCATTTATAGTTATTTTCACAATCACTTTCTGGTAAATATGTATGTTTATTAGCAAAGGTATAAGTTTAACATTTTGACATTTTTCTAAATTTACTTAAATGCTGGCACAAATTTTATTATTTAAAGCCTCGTGGTCTGTCCATTATTTGTCACTTTTTGTTTTTATGGTTTTTACTTATATGATATTATTATTATTATCAAATTCATCTATTTTCAACAATACTTAAAACAGTAAACATATGTGATTAAAATGCTCTACATTTTTATAATTCTTGTTGTACAGCAAATGGAACAGCTGTTTTGGTGAATGATTGCTAGGAAATTCATGTGGTGTGGGATATTAGTCTTGCTTAAAAAAAGCTCACAAGATTTGAACAATTCATAGTCCTTATCCTGATAAATGACGGAAAGAATTACATGGCCTTAAAATGACTGATTTACAAATGTTTTGAGAATTGTGATTGAAGCAGAGTCACATAAAACACCTTTAGATGATTTCTTTTTGTTTCAGTGGGTGAATAGATATGCCTGCTATGTACAGAGCCTAACGCAGATATACTCCTGCGTACTCAACCTGGCATAAATCTGCTTTCTTCTTAAATAGCCTAGCACTGATATGATTCCTATATATCCAGCTAGCACAGAAATACTTCTTATATAAACTGCCTAGCATACATATATTTCCTGTATAAACATCCTAGCATAGATATGCTTTCTAAGTACACAGTCTAGCATGGATGTGCTTTCTCTGAAGTTTGCAGCAATTCGCAATATAAACACACATACGGTTCCTATGTAAACAGTCTGGTACAGATATGTTTTCTATCTGCTCGGCTTAGTTTAAACATGCTCTCTATGTATACAATATAACATAAAAATGTAATACAAATGTGTACGCTTTAGTGGTTTACTTTTGCAATTGGGTTGCTTTTGCAATACAGTTATCATTTTGAAGTGTAAAGGCACACCATCGAAACCACACACCAGAATAGAACGTATCACTTCACGCTAGCCTAGAAATTCAATATATTTTAGGTAAATTTGTTCAGAAACAATGATAAGATAATTACTTACTAAGGTATGACTTTGGTATGATATTCACAATTAATACTTATATATTTTGGCAGAAAAGTCAAGACTACAATGTGTATTTTAAATGAACGGTATTTTAGTTGCTTACAAATTTTATAACAAAATATCTTACGGTAACAAACTGAGTTTGTCCATATTTCATTCACTTCCTCTGCCACATATACAGGTTCAGCTTCGTACATAGCCTCGACTGCTAGAGCAGGCTCAACTTCGTACAAAGTCTCCACTGCTAGAACAGGTTCTGCTTCGTACATAGTCTCCACTGCTAGAATAGGTTCTGCTTCGTACATAGTCTCCACTGCTAGAACAGGTTCTGCTTCGTACATAGTCTCCACTGCTAGAACAGGTTCTTCTTCGTACATAGTGTCCACTGCTAGAATAGGTTCTTCTTCGTACAAAGTCTCCACTGCTCGAACAGGTTCTGCTTCGTACATAGCCCCAAAGGCGTACACAGGTTCTTCTTCGTACATAACCTCCACTGCTATAGCAGGCTCTGCTTCGTAAGTAGCCTCTGTAGTATACTCGCTATTTGCCACGCTCTGCGAAGTTCGAAGCAATTCGCAATGTACATTTTGTGATCCGTTTGCTAGAGTCGTCTGCACGTTAAAGGCTTTGCAGGTGCAGAGCCGCGAGCACTGCGCAGAACACACAAGAACCGACGCGACTGACAGCGAGGCTACGACGCTACCATTACAAGCACTCGATTGTTTTTCATACACAGCCCCGTACAGTCCTTCCTGGCCATAAGCCACATACAGGATCACACAAAGTATCAGAAATATTCCTCCAAATTGCAGCAATACTCCCATTGTTTGTTAGTAAATCTTCTAGCTTTTTTATTAACTAATAAACATGACATAAGTCGTTGCCAGTGAGTCTCATAGTTTTGTATCAACTAAAATGCGGTAAACGAAACGTTGTAAGTAAATTTACTGGCTTTGTAATAGTCACTCCTCCTTGGACGACCTTTCAATTAAGTGACACATTAAAACAAATTATACAATTAGCATTTCTTACATATTGATGACTCCAAAAGATCAATCAAGCAATCCATGCAAATACAAGACAGTCTTGTTGTTTCTATAATAAGAATACAAATAAGTCGGGCTCAGTACGTGTTCAAGTCCTAATCAAGTCTTTTGTTAAGAATAACATTTTACTAACATCCCGCTAAAATATTCAGTGTCTCTAGTAAAACTTCGTAGGCTCATGTTTGTCAATTATATTATTTGTACCTTGTGAAATAAGTGCAACTTTAAATCCATAAAATAGGTGGAAACATAGATAATATATTTGTTGTGTCGAACGTCTACGCAAGAGAGGAGGGGCTCATCAAATTTCATAGAACATGCCATGACAACAAACATTAGTTTTCTTTCTATGATGACGTTACTGTGCATAGAATATACTATTGCCAATCCTTCCGTGGTTGTCCAACAGCTATGTTTTACGGTTGTACCATCTGCTGTGTATAACACTCAGATATGAAAACAGTACTCATAAAGGGAATAACTACTTTCTAGCATATCCAACCGCTGTATACATAACAACTAGATCTGTTATAACAAGGAACGTCTACAAAATGAGGTCATAAAATGATGTCTGCTTTGCTATCAGGAACATTTCTTCCTTTTTTAAAACAGATGAGGCCAAACAATGTGATACTTGGAATAATAGCAGATGAATAGCTTAACGTTTACCTTGTGCAATACCACTACATGGTATTAAGCAAAGCAATCAATCTTTATTGTTCACCAGAAAAAAAGCAAATATATCTTTTGCATAATAATAAAAACATGATTAAAAATAAAAAAAAATAAAAAGTAACAAAATTACACATTTCGTTTTCTAACAACAGAAGTATATATAATTTGATTGTGACTCCTTAAATAAATTAATCATCCATTGAATATTATACAGAGTGCTTTGAAATTTTAGTGAATGGTATTCACATAGCCCGGTTTGTGCTATACCTCTTTTAATGAATGCAATGGTACAGCCTCTGTATGTTAAGGTCTGGAGCATTTGATCATGTGACATCATGTTATCATGTGACATCATGTTATCTTATAGGTTTCTGAAAATTGTTTGCCATTGCTTAAATGCACCACATTATGAACGCGGACAGGTCTAGGAGGAATTAAAGGAAAGTCCGCATGGTTTCATGGACCCACTATAATAAGTTTTGTCGTGGCGTGATTCAGAAAGACAGCTTTGGAGCTCCACAAACCCAGGTCTAAAGGTATGAAGACGAATCAGATAGACAGACAGAAAGACAGACAAACAGATAGACAGACAGACAGATAGATAGATAGATAGATAGATAGATAGATAGATAGATAGATAGATAGATAGATAGATAGATAGATAGATAAACATATATAGATAGATAGGCAGATAGTCAGACAGATAGAAAGACGAAATGATGGATGGATGGACAGAGAGAGAGAGAGAGAGAGAGAGAGAGAGAGAGAGAGAGATAGGAAAGAATGAGAGAGCAAGAGATTTGGCGCATACATTCATCGAATTGCTTCATTGAGCTTTTAGTATAACACGCAAGATTGCCTGTCCATTAAATTCTCATCAATATTATTTATAAAAGTGCGTATTATGTTTCTCGTTGATGTTTGAGGTGAGAGGGTGCTGCCATTATCTATAGAGCCATCGCCCGCACAAGGAGCTCCTTGGGTCGCAGCTGTGACAGTTCTGGAGAATGCTAGGCATGTGTTAATATAGCACAAACAACTCCTACTTATCAGACATGGATACACGTACTAAATGGGAGGAATATTGGAAGGGAGAGAAAGCAATGTATAAATTGCACAAGGAAAATAAAAAATGATGGTGAGAATATAATATCAAAAACTAAAATTATCATTTCATAAAGCCCGGAGTTGTAAGTAAAAATACCAACGATCAAATTTGAGCATATTGTTGATCAGATTTAGCACTATAGTTTAATGAAATGATTAAACCTGGAGAGGAGAAAAAATAACGTATAATTTGCATAAGGAAAATAAAAATGATGTTGGGAATTGGATATGAAAAATTAAAGTATCATTCAATAAAGCAGCTTTAGCACTTTAGTTTAATGAAAAGATTAAAACTGGATTGAAATTGTGTATGGCGTATGAATAGTCTGATAACTAGAACGTTGTTGTTTATTGTTCATGAGAACGCAAACAGCTGTAAATCCTTTGATCAAAAGAATGGATAAAGCAAAAAATCGGGAGAAATCGGTGCCACAAAACAAACTCAAGTCAAAAGGGAAAACGAGATAAGCCTATGATGTGCTGTCTGTAGATTTTGTTTACAAGAATTGAATCTGCACGTTAAAGGAATATCATTTCAGGCTAAGAATGGAATTCTGATTCTGTTTAAAAAAATAACCAAAACAATGTGCTATTTTAGCTGGATAACAAAAAACAATTAACCATGTAATTTATATACTGTTTTATATCATATAAGAGGTGAGCAGAATTATTTTATGCTGTTTCAATTTAAATATAATAAATTTGAATAAAATAATAGCAAACATGGCTAATAATTACTCAAATTTTGTGGATAATAACAGTTATAATATTTTAAGTATAACCTATTCAATGATTGAAGAAAAGGAGATAGAAATTGAGCGATTGAAACAACAACTAGAACTAACTCGCTTCGTGGTGCAAAAAGTGCTTATGCCAGTTGTTGTCACATTCGGTGTTGTTGGAAATATTCTTAACATTTCCGTGTTGACGCGCCGTTGGATGCATTCGTCGACGAATCATTACCTGACCGCCCTGGCGCTCTGTGACGTTCTGTATCTATTATTAGCATTTTCTTTGCTCTTCGATAAATATCACCCTGCATTATTAGAGAGTCAGTATTATATGACGTATAAGCATATGGTTGGAAAGCCTTTGACAAATACGTGGAGTAATGGAGGAATATGCTTGACCTTGACCTTCACCGTTGAGAGGTACATCGGCGTGTGTCATCCAATGAAAGGCAAGCGCTGGTGTACGCCCCGCCTCTCCAAGTACATCATTACGTATGTACTCTTCGGAAGTACTTTATTAACGCTGCCATTTTTCTTCGATACTCGTGTAATTATGACTTCCAAAAACAATAAAACTGTGCCAACGGAAGTACCTACTACTTTTGGGGACCACCCGGCTTATAAGATAGGTTACTCTTGGTTAAATCAGACATTGTTTACCTTTTTGCCGTTGTGTTTGCTCTTAGTATTTAACGCGTTGCTAATTCGTGCCGTTACTATTGCCTCAAACAGGCGCCAAAAAATGAGTGGATTACAGAATACGGTACAAAACGATAAACAATTACGTCATCAGAGGGAACAGCAGAGGATTACGGTAATGCTCATTGCGGTGGTGATTGTCTTTCTGATTTGCCAACTTCCGCAAGCGATCATGCACATTTTCGCCGAGTTAATGACAGCCAAAGACAACCTAAAATTAACCACAATGCTGCGAGCGACAATAATCAATAATTGGTGTAATTTACTGGTCATGATCAATGCATCTATCAACTTTGTTCTTTATTCTTCCTTTAGTTTAAAATTTCGGCGCACATTTAGGCTTCTTTTTTGTCGTTGTTTATGGACGCAGAATAGAGCACCTGTACATTTTATATTCTCAGAAGTGTTTTCAGCTGTTGACAGCAAGACCGGGGTGACACGCACCACCAAAGGCACGAGTAGCCCTTTTGCTTCTAGCTCAATGCGCCACGCCCATAGCTATGTGTCAATAAATGTCAACGTGAATATCACCCCGGCACCAAGTCCTACACCATTAAAGAAAGAAACCTTTGCTATAAATAACAAATCTGATGCAGCCAATCGCAATGACTATTTAGCTGTCAATCAAATGGGCACTTTTTTATAAAATAAATTTTTAAAATATAAAATTATTAGAATAAAAAGTAAAGTTCCTGTTTGTTAAAATTCTCACAAAAGTGAAAAAAATAAAACTAAAATAGAGGAAATTGAAATTAAACTAGACACGAACAAGAAAACAATAGTATGAATGGATTAAAATTGTATTTGCAATTTAAAATTGATATTAAAATGTTTAATAAGCCTGGCGAAGTTGAAATGGTATGCATTTTTACTTTTTCTGTTAGTTTTATTGGGTTCGAACATTGAAATTGAAATTAAACTAGACATGAACAAGAAAACAATAGTACAAATGTATTAAAATTGTATTTGCAATTTAAAATTGATATTAAAATGTTTAATAAACCTGTCGAAGTTGAAATGGCATACTTTTTTACTTTTTTCTGTGAGTTTTATAGGGTTCGAACATTTATGGAACGACAGTGTTTTCCTCGATAGGCACAGGTTTCTCTCATGGGCGAAGCAATTGAAAACAACATAAGTAGATAATTAATGTGAAAAGCATGATGTTTAACAGGCAATAATTCTTTATGAATTCAAGGGTAGGGGTGTCTTGTAAGCCCAGAGCCTCCTTCTCATCCCCTTGAATCCGGCACTGGTTTGTCAACATGTTATTATTTCCGATTTGAAGCATCGGTCAGCACATTTGTTAGCTTTCAACCCTCTCACTGTGTGATTTCCCTCTCTTTGTTACCCAAAGCACTTTGAAGTTCATTAGAATATCATCACATATTAGCGCTTATTCAGAGACTTTAACTCTCTGCACTGTATTTGTGTACTTCTATGCAATACGTGTGTACTTATGTGCAGTACGTGTGTACTTATTTGCAGTACTTGTGTACTTCTGTACAGTACTTAGATACTTCTTATGCAGTACTCGTGTACTTCCATACAGTTCATTGCACTTTTTTAAAGTACTTGTGTGCTTCTGTGCAATGCTTGAGGATTTATGTAAAGACTTCCACACTATTCGTGCACTTCTGTTCTTAATATAGTGCATTTTATTACAATTTATCATACAGCCTGGTGTAAGCAAATGATATCCAAACGAAAGGTGGAATATTTTGACGTTTTGGACACCAGCTCTTCACTTAATTTCATTCTAGTCGCCTATGATTATTTTTGTCAGTGACTCGACTTTTGTCAGTGTACGTGTATCGCCGCCAGTACTCTTCAGTATCGCTGTTCAATTTCTGGGTCATAAATACGCCTCACCTTCCCAAAACAATAATAAACCAGCTCACCCCATTCCCATTCTACTTTTTGTGAAGAAATACTTAAGTGAAAAGTGCATGTGTGAATTTTAGCAGTTCGCTTGTATTCCCACTCATAAACAAAGTTTTCAAATGGGTATGCTTCGCCCAGAATTCTTTCTGTTAATTCCTTTTTTATTTTTTTTCGTCTCGGAGGTTTACAGAATTGAAATTTGGTACAGAGATAGAGGGTTATGAGATATCCTGAAATCCTTAATTTTTTACCTTGATCTCCAAGGTCAAGGTCAAGTTAAGGTCAAAGTACTACTTGACCTCAAAGTGGTTTCTAGAAAACGCCTCCTACAGAGATTAACGTAGAAAGACGGCACTTAGCAGAGGTAT
Organism: Protula sp. h YS-2021; assembly: GCA_949752745.1. Taxonomy (NCBI): domain Eukaryota; kingdom Metazoa; phylum Annelida; class Polychaeta; order Sabellida; family Serpulidae; genus Protula; species Protula sp. h YS-2021. Next base: position 68,393,634 of record OX457030.1, read on the forward strand.
AAGAGGTGATGAGATGTTGTGAAATCTGTGAAACGTTTTGACCTTGACCTAGAGATTAGGAGCTTATTTGCGACCCTTTGGGGCTCAGAGACGTTATATAAGAAGGGCTCTATTCCTCCGTCATGACCAAGGTCAAAAACCAGACGTTGGTTGACCATTATCTCGAATACAGTTAGAAATTTTGAGCTTATTTTAGACCCTCTGGGCCTAAAGGACATTATATAAGAGGTACCTCGGTGAGCTTGACGTTCTCCGTCTTGGCCAAGGTAAAAAAACAGGAAGTCGACAATTATCTCGAAATCGGTTAGAAAACTGAATTTGATTATTTGTGCCTAAAAGAGGTTACATTATATTTATTTCGATGACCTCGTTCAAGAAAGTAATCCAAGAGCTAATCATTTTGTCGAAACATTGAAACATTTATCTTTAACCACATATATTGTGTCTCTGACTTTCTGTCATTACAAACGAGTGCAGTTTCGCTACGTGTAGCGAAATTCAGTCTAGTTTTAGCTATCTTGTTATAAGTTAACGTGTGTATTGGTTTCCATGTCACTGACAACATTTAGAGAAAATAAGGTTTGATTATTGCGTTGTTACATAATATTGATTTTAGTCTCATGTCGTTGTAAGGAAGTGAATTTAGAATTAAATAATTGTCAATTGAACAGAAAAACACTATGCAAGTTTAGTCACAATTCACTTTTGACTTCGGGGCGTATTTTTCCGTTTTTCCTTCTTAACCATGTGGTGCTTCTGGTATATTAACATTTTTATTGCGTATCCTACACTGCGAGGTATGTCATACACGGTACTGTAACCGTTCTACAATACATGCTCTCGCTTTATTGAATTTAGAACTGGAAACAACATTCAGAAAACATTTCTTTAAATAGATAGGCATTAGAAAAGCAAAATATTAACTTAAAGCATAAGTTTTTTATTTTCCAGTAAAAACTCCTATGAATGTTAAAATACTAACAATGAATAAACTAAATAGTATATATATTGCTTGTGTTTATATAAGCGTAGACTTATCACTACAAAATGTCACTATAAAATGAATTGTATTTTGCATATCGCCTTATCTTTTTTTCCTTTTCAAATAATTAAATATTTAAAGCCCGCTGTGGCACAGGTTACTATACATGTGCGTTGCTTTTAGTAAGATCACTAAATGAGGAGTGTTGTGTTTGAAATAACACACTATCTTTAAGATAAATTTGGAGTACAGTTCCTATCCCTCCTTCTTTTAATTGAATTGGTGTATAATAAGGCCGGATATTGGTGTTTGTAATTAAACAAACTGTACCACTATTTTTTGCGTTGAGGTATTGTAAAAACATATGCAGTTAAATGGTTCACATAGCTGACGTGTCCAAAAGCGTTCTAAAATGGAATCTCCTTGATGCTGATAAAAGTTGTCTTATATATCTCAAGAGCAATTTTGGCAAAAAACAAAATTGCACTGAAGCTTATTCATAACTTTCCTTTTATTAATTTCTTTGACCCTAACAAACAAGACACTAAGATTCAAATTGAATAGAAATATAAAAGGCCAACTGACAATTTTCCTTAACAATGAGTAAAATGTCCCTAACACATTTGTGGTCAATTTACCTTAATTGGATTAGTAAACAGATAACAAGCACAGAATTATTTAATAGCCATAATATGAAACTTAATTATTTAATTGTTTTTATAGACAATAAAGAATAACTTTGTAACAGGTGCACCGCGCTTGCCCTCAAAATTACCACCTCTTCATCTCTTTTTCTTATCTGGATGGCAAGTCATATATCACCAAGTGCCACCCTCACCCCCAACAAGCCACCCACCCAACCTCCCTTTTAAAGTTAATAACGAGAAAAACAAATGCAACAGATGCAACGTCCTAGAAATGAATGCAGTACTGCACCTTCTTAATTAATGACATCATTCCCAGTAAATAACATTGATATAGTCAATTGCGGGGACATCTGCGGCAGCCAATATCAATCCACAGTCAACAGGATCCCGTCTAGACAACGTCTTCTATTGCTAATCTCGACACTGAATTAGACGGCTCAATGTCATAATGTCATTTCAAAGTCTTTATTAAATTTTGACAGATAAAATGTCACTGAAGATGTAATTTCGCTTTCTCACTGCCGTTGGGGGAATTGGAGGTAAGAGATTGGGTGGACGGGTTGTAACCTCAATTTTGGTCCCATTTATTTTCGAATGATTGATGTCACAAGCTAATTCCATAAATCACAGGACATTGAGAACAAAATCATCCCGTTTGAAATGAGATTTTGTATGTCTAGAAATAAAAGATAAACATTTGTAATGCCTTTATAAAATAAATTCATTTAGAAATGAGATGGATTACCATGTAATTTACCTAATTTGTTGGATGAATTACAAAATATAAGCTAAGTGATGAGTTCAATGAGTGTTGTCAGAGCTTGTATTATTTTCAAAATTCCTTCTAGCATATTTAGAATACTTCTGTTCAAGTTTCTAAAGCCACGACTTAAACCTAATCCCTAAAACAATACAACTCACAAATCTATTTTTATTAAAACACGACCCCATTTAATTAAACTACAATCATCCTTAATAGTTTTCAAACGCCTAATAACCTCATATTCTGACATGAGCGTCAGGAATACAAAACCCACGAAGCAGCCTCAAAGACGCTCTCACATCATTTTATATGTTTGTAATGAGAAACTTGAAAAATGATTCCCTTGAAATAATTTATTAACTTCAAACAGATTTATCAAACAATCAGCCGCTTTGAAAAGGCAAATTTCTATTGCACAAGGTCATATATAACGGTATTCGAGAAAGTGAATTGTACTGGAATTTAATTTTAAAAAATTACAAAAAAGTTTAAATTAGTGTTTAGCTTAGTGCTTTATTGACGCAAGTTAATAGAAAAATAGAAAGAACTGGAGAGACTGCCTCAAAAGATCAAATGAAACCGGGGCTGCTAATCTGCTTTGGACATACTCCATGTATCCGTTTGCTATTACAGCTGTGACATAAGCCCGGTTGAAATTTTAAAGCTGTGTTGTCCAATGCTTTAAATAAAATCCCAACAACAATCATGTACAGTGTGGCACATTACAGGCACAAATTGTCATTGTCATTGATTATAAACTGAAAGCTTAAGGTATCGTGTTATAATACACTTGATGCAATAATTATCTCCTTGCGTCTTTGTCTTGTGTAATATCATCCATGAGCTCAACAGTCTCAGTACGAAAGTCTTTTGCTTGTGTAGGCTTATGTAGTTACACAAACTCCTTCTAATGTGCAAATTGGCATTTTACATCTCATAGCCAAATTTCCAATTAAAGCATTTATATATGTTATCTTTTAGAAATTTTCTAGTACTACCAATAACTCTAAAAAACACATTAAAACATTTCTAAAAAATATCACATGTGTATGTGTTCAGTACAAAATTCTATTGGACTTTTCATAAGCTTTTAATGAATTAAACAATCAAGTAGTTAATCAATCAGTTAATCAAAGGCCTTAATCTGATGGAAATATAATGAGTGTCTGGTGTAGAATCACTTCCTTCGTTATTACAGATGTCTACAACACTGAGCCATTACAACCGAGCTGCATTTAGAATAAAATGGCTCCCACTGAGAATGGAGAGTATCAACTCACTAATTAAAAATCTGAGAATTATGTTAGAAATTAAGCCGCAAAAAATAAAATAGTTGACCCAATAAAACGTAGGACATCAGTATCAAAGAGATCCAGCAAAATATGTGTCTGTTAAACTTATAATGTAAATGGTTGACAAAAGCTCTTCTCCCACCTCTATGGATTATAAGAACAACTTCAAAAAGAAAAAAAAGCTCAAAAGAATGGTTAAAATTCAAAGACCCCGCTTGCTACATCAAGACAGCCTTACGTTTAAGTAAAAAATAGCAGTATCGATCCTTTTATATTTTTATATCGATTCTCTTATATTTTTATATCGATTCTTTTTAATCACGTTTATGAATTCGCTTCTGCATTATTTCTCTGTTATCATAAATTTGGCAATTTTGTCATAGATTCTGTGATTCCATTAAAGATAACATCATGCCTTTAACTGAAAAAGCCTATGAAAATTAGGTGTGATGTTTTTAATGGAGTAAAGTATAAAAGCATTAAACAGGTCAAAACAGAGAAGATGGAGATGATAGTGAATATATGCCGGTTATTGTAAAGAGCTTGTGTCAGCATTTAGCTTCATATTGTGTACTTCAGGCTAAATACAATGAGGAAGGTGTCGAGAACTGCCGGAAAAAGACTCTGCAGAGCCCTTAGCTGTCAATCAAGCAACGTAATTACTGAGTGACGCAGTTGAAGTTGACCAGGGGTCTACTGTAAATAAGAAGAGCTTTTTTTTTAGTTAAGAAAAATTCACACTTAATCTCGCCAAGAGGAGTACGCTAGAATAGCTACATATTTTTCACATCTTTACATAATGCAATAAACGGCTTTGTAGCTTTTAAGAACATCATTTGTAAAACATTTTACTCAAAATATAACAGAATGCACTTTACATTCTTCTTATGGATGTTATTAGCTTATCTCAATGTCTTCAACAAGTTACTTTTCCAACTTGCATATTCTGTGATATGCAAATTATTATCGTTATTATCATTATTATTATTATTATTATTATTATTATTATTATTATTATTATTATTATTATTATTATTATTATTATTATTATTATTTCGTAGTGTCTTACCCATTGTCGCAGGTTTTACTGCCTTGTGTGACACAAAATGCCCAATGCTGTATGAATTGCACTTGGCACAATATAAGTACCCTCCAATCAAAGAACAAGAATCTTGAAAAACGCACAAGGACACCTCAAACCCGTACTATGATTTATCCTGCATACAGGCAAGCAGACCCTATCAGAGAAAGCAGTTATGTATCTCCTGCCTTTTACTCGGTAATTGCAAACATGACATACCCCAAATAAAAGGACAGCAATTTAATTTGAGCTGTCTGAAACAAAATTGGACAAAAATATGTAATTCCAATTTGACAAAATGGTACAAAAAAAAGAAACCGCCATCACAGAAGTAATTATGTTCTCAGGCTATAGTATAACTTGTCACTTTATATGCCGAGGATTTCATGCCGCTTTAAAAGGTTGGGAGCACTTAAAACGCCATTCATTTAATTGATGGAGACATTTATAAAGCTCAGAGCAACAAAATTCTATGATTAGAAATCCAGTTGTTTTTAATAATTTTTTTTCTCACAAAGTATGAAAACATTTGTTAGCATTTCGTCACCATAATAAGGAAAACCAGATTTTATGACTTCCTAAAAACAGGCGTGGTAGACAGCAGGGCGGTCAAACACAATTGGAAATCTAAGTTGGAGGTTATTGTGTCCTTGAAGCTAGGTCAAGGTCAAAATCAATATAACGTATTTCTACCTGCTATGATGGATAATCTATAAACCAAATATCAAAAGAAACACGGGGAGAGAGATCGCTGGATGGAAGGACAACACCAAGATCTATAGCGACAGAGGACTAACAGACGGACGAACAACACCAAACCTATAGCCCTCTACCGGTTTGGCACTAATAAACATATAACAGTAACTAATCTAAACGACAAAGTTATCTTCTTCACTGTGAGAAAATCTAAACATATTCCATAGCTGTTCTTCTTTTCGATTAAACTGCCATTAGTTTTCATATAAAATTAAATGAGGATATTATTTAATCAAAGTGCATTAAAACTGTATACTTAATTTTCCCTTGCCTAAGTGTCTATTTCACTGGACAAAGGATGAAAGGACAAAATCTTAAGATCGTTTTTCTACGAATATTTAACAGCAAAATAGATTAGTTTTCAGACAGTTAGACGGGCCCTAGGGTGCATCATTTATTACACCAGATATCGTCCTATGTAGCCTTAAATAGAATTTTACAATTTTTTCATTGGCTAAGCTCAACAATGAAGTAATGTAAAACAGGAGCCATTGTCAATGTTATATTATTTATAATTACATCACATGAAAACTATATAAATTATAATTCACATTTTGCGGAAATATATATTGAAGTGCACAGTCACAATATAAACTGCTGTTAATGAAAATTCCAATCCAGAATTGTGATCTAGTTTTCTTTTCGTGTGTTTTTCAAGAAATTTTTCTTTGTGGCCTCAGCATTAGACAAAATTGTTGTGTTTTTTTTAATAAACAATGCCATGGTTCTTTAGATTTATTTACAAATTATAAATAAATAAGAAAAAATCGAGATGGCAGTTTGATGAATTTTGACAATAGTGAATATAACCTCAAGCCAAAACACGGCCATCCGTTCCACTAGAGTGTACCCACACGGGATGACGTTAGCATATCTGTTTAGAGCGTGGGTCTGCCAAGCTGAAGGTTAAAGGTTTTAATTCGACCAAGGTTGGCAATCAACAAATTGATTTTTGCTCCTATTGTTTCTACAATGGGTTAGATAACCTAAAATTATTTTTATAAAAGTACCAAAAATAGTACAAATGGTGACTGTGGTTTAGGAGCACACATCTGGCTTTTCGTCTTTACAGGGTGCGAAAGGACACAAAGTTAACACTGAATTAGAAGTATTTTTAGGTTAATTAGGAGTTCGTTACTGGGCGTTTATTTACAAGACCTGTAATAAACAGCAAATAAACAAACTGTGCGGCTTTCAACGCCGATTGGCTTCTGTCTCTGTAACTATCACCCACAAGACGTCAAAGAGCTAATTCTTCAATTTTTCACGTCAAAGTTGTCACACTGTATGTAAACTTCTTGTATTTCAATACTATGTGAGCTAAAAGTGTTTCGGGCAGTGTTTAAATGGGAGGAGAGAAGGGGAGATGTTGAGATAAAACACGCCATATTGATATATAGCTACAAAACATAAGAGCTCCCGAGGCAGTTCATGCCGTTAAACATAAACATTATTTAAATCTATTAACATTTCAAAAATACGTCTGCTCAAGATGTGCTACATTCGAGATTTTGTTCTCTCAAATTCTTGGCTATACTTTTATGTGAAACAAGAATATTTATGCTAGTATTTGGAGGAAAAAAACATTAGCATCAAGTAGAGTGTATAAAGGCCCGTTAGTAACGATAGATTCCCCCATTGCTAATAAATTAAATCCAAGTAGCGGCACTACTAATGTGCCGTAGACTTGAGATTTACAGCGCTTCGTTAGTGCGCACAACACCCGTCACGCTCAATTAATCACATATTGATAATGCGCTAATAGCCCCCACCCCTACACCCACCACACACGCACTTGGCCATTGCTGTCAGTTCATATTAATGTCTTATTCATATCTCCCACAAGTGCTTTCTTTTTCATCAATGTCAAATATCAGAAACATGATAGGCCCATTATCGCCTATTGGGAGGGATTTAGACTTAGTGCTGTTACAGGGTTGTCCACCACTTTATGCTATTTCTCTGCCTTGTTGTTTTTCTTCAAAACGCTCAAGTGTCAACCGAATTACAAAAAAGTTCATGTTCATTATTATAGTTCAAAAAGACTAAAACACCTTCACTTTTATATTTTACTTTTACTATGAGGGCGTCGAAGGAGTTAAAAAGTTGTGCGAGTATTTATTTGCAGGAGCGCAAAGAAATTTGATGGCTGCTGTCCTTTTTTTAGATTATAAGTATTTATTTATTGGAGCATATTTCGCAGTTTTAAGCTCAGTGACTAGTGATATCTGTAGCTAATGAGGCCTGTAATGAGTGAGGACTGTATTGAGTGAGGCCGGTAATGAGTGAAACCTGTAATGAGGGAGGTCTGTAATGAGAAATATCTGTATAAGTGAGGCCTGTAATGAGTGAGTCTGTAATAAGTGAGGTCTGTAATGAGTGAGGTATTTCGAGTAAGTCCTTACCAACTTTATCTGGATTTTACCTCGAACCACCCTGGGATTACCAGACCAACACCCTAACAAACTCAGCTAATCGTCACCCCAAACATAATAATGTATAATAAAGCTGTGGAGTTGAATGACGTAGTTATGATAATTTCGCCTCAATAATTCACATTATTATATTTTATGAATTATATTTTAATTGAAGTCAATGATCCAGTAAATAATGTCAATATAGACGTATACAGAAAAAGGAGTTATTTTAAAAACAGAAAACTAATGTAAAAGCTTAACAAAGGTTGTAAAATGTGCGGAAATATATTTATTTAATGCTCTCGTATTTTAATCTCCTCGACAAATTATACTCTTTCTGACCGATTATATCCTCACTTATCGTATTCTCCCTGACTTATTGCATTCTCCCTGGCTTATTATATTCTCCCTGACTTATTGTATCGTTCCTGACTTACTATATTCTCTTTGATCTATTGTATTCTACCTGACTTGGTGTATTCTCCCTGACCTATTGCATTCCCCCTGGCTTATTATATTGTCCCTGTGACTTATTGCATTCTCCCTGGCTTATTATATTCTCCCTGGCTTATTATATTCTCCCTGACTTATTGTATCGTTCCTGACTTACTATATTCTCTTTGAGCTATTCTATTCTACCTGACTTGGTGTGTTCTCCCTGACCTATTGCATTCCCCCTGGTTTATTATATTGTCCCTGTGACTTATTGCATTCTTCCTGGCTTATTATATTCTCCCTGACTTATTGTATTCTTCCTGACTTACTATATTCTCTTTGAGTTATTGTATTCTCCCTGACTTATTGCATTGTCTCTGACTTAGTGTATTTTTCCTGACTCACTGTATTCTTCTTAATAAATTATATTCTTTCCGACTGATTCTTTGTCTATATCCAAACATTTAATGCTATTTTTTGTTACTGTCGAAAAGAAGATTATACGAGCTAAATTTCCGGTCTTAAAAGTGTGAAACAAGAAACAGAAATAATAAAAACTGGAATTTTTTAACCTTTCGAATAAAAACATTTTTATTACTCAGCCGCTCTGATTACTTTCTTCACTGGCTTATTTTCCTGCAGCAACTGTGGGATGTTAGTTTTAGTTTTGTAAAAAAATGTCATAATTTATCAAAATACAAGTGGTAAATAGTAAAAGATACAAACAAGGTACCTCCTGAAGACAACTCCTGAAGGTTTTTACAGATTCCTCAGTCTAATTTGATGTACGGTAAAAAATAGAAGATGGCAAAACAAGTTTCAGCCACAGGTGATTTCATTCGATAAGGTTTGCTTAATCAACTACACTGGTTATATTTGGCAATGCGGACAGTTTACTAAAAGGCACATTTTTTTGTTCCTCTCGTTTTCTTCGAAGAGAAAGCGCGTCTTTTCATTAAAAAATGCAAAACTCTCAGAGCTATGGTTCATTTTATGATTCATTCTATGTTTGAGGCAAGGATTTTTCAATGTTATTCATTATTTTTGTCAATACCTGCATGGATTTAGAAATTTACCAGTGGATATGTGAAGGCTGGAAGGCTTTGTGTAAACGTCTAAACAAGAATTCTTGTCAAGGACGCGAATAAGTTGTTATAGGACAATTTCAACATTTTTCACCGATGATGGTTACGCGTCGACGGATTGACATTGCATGGATATTTGGAAAGGTCTTTGTATACATGGGGAAAGTCGCTGTATACCTGGGGAAAAGTCGCTGTATAGATGGGGAAAAGTCGCTATATAGATGGGAAAAAGTCGCTGCATAGATGGGGAAAAGTCGCTGTATAGATGGGGCAATCAACCTTCCTCAGCTACCAAGGTCATCCTTATTCCAATGGACTCGCACCCTACAATTACAATTAGTTAATGGTAACTTTTTTGCCCAGCTTCTATACAACTAACCATCACAAGAAAGAATCACTTTCTAATTTCATTTTAGGGGTATTTTTCTGCTAATCTACACAATCACAATCAATGGTCATCCAAGTCACATCTTTACCCTTTTTAGGCATAAAATACTGTTCTTCGTTTTGATCAAACTCTTATTCAAATATTCAAACACATGCCAAATACTGTAAGTCGACTTATAGTTATAGCATCGTATAACCTAGCTGCATCCATTTTTAACACAACTAGTGTATAACTACTAGTGTATCACTGCTGGTGTATCGCTACTGGCGTATCGTTACTGGTGCATTACTGCTGGTGTATCATTACTCTTGTTTCACTAGTGGTGTATAGCTACTGACGTGCAGCTGGGTTGATAGCCGACAAAACCAAAACATTTGCTATTAGCTGTAAGAAAAGGCCACCATAAACGCAACATGAAAGTTACAAAAGAGAATCCCAAGCAGTAAATGAAACAATGGGGCAATGGGTATGACTGACAGATTCTAACAGTTTATGGTTTCTACTTTTGTGTATATGCTGGCACAGACATTGCAATGGGCATTTGCTAACTGTGAAAGGGGAAGCGGAACTAACATGATCTGATCTCATGAATTTTAAGTTATTATGCTTTGATGATCCCCCAGGCCTCACTTTTGAATAATATCGCCAAATAGTTTAGCGTAAGTACAACATGTTTGTACTGCAACGAAGAACTGAACGACTTGCCAAGTTGTACTTAACGTTTTATATTATAAACAAACCAGTATTTTTATTACCCAGCCATTGATAAGCAAGAAAATTTTGTACAAATTTAAAGAGAAGGCGGTTACACTTAAACATAGTTGTACTGCGTCATCCCCATATTATGGTGAGAAAATGCCCCCCCCCCCCAAAAAAAAAAAAGGCTATCAAAAGTAGCTCTTTATTTCACAACGCATACATTTGAAAGGAAGAAATACAAGCTACAAAAACAGTATTTTTAGATCAAGTCCCTTTTAGATTGAAGTTGAACACTCAATCAAGGAATCGTTTCAGTGATAGAGTAAATCTGATGAATGCCGCCATTTCGTTTAGAAGATACGATCACAGTGTTAACAGAGACCAGTTCTTTGCTCCATCAAATTGAATTAAGTCTCGAGGAAAAAAACACTTTGAAAGCTCACGAAACACTCACGCACATTCCATCCCCAACAAAAAGAGAAACCTAGTGCGATCGTTGCTAATACGTAGTGACAAATGTGTAAATGCACGGTACAGCAGTATTTGACAACCACCCCGTTCCGACGCCCTTCCCCCCCCCCCTCCGTAGAATTCAAGACGTTTCCAATGCGTAACCATAGTTTTCTATGGATTTGTTCGATAGCTTGGCGATCGTTGTGTTTTAACGGGTTTCTGGTCATACAGTGATTAAAGAAGGTTGAAGAGAATCACAAGGCGTAGGTAAAATCAAAGGGAAGTGCACAGTGAAAAAAGTGTAGCGATTAATATGAACAGAAATATCAATAACAGGGACTAGTGATGCGTGTATGGCGTTGGCGTTGTTTGGGGTGGGGAGGAGGAAGGGAGTGATAATCGGATTTATCCTGATAGCAGTTAATGAGCGGATATCATACTGAATAACTACTGAAGGCTTTGGATATTTGATTCCAGACGCGTCAGTGCTAATCATTGTTATATTTATACCAAAAAGATATGAGCAAAAATAACAAGAACACATCGCATGTGTCTGCGACTCATTGATGCTTCTACCGACCGCTCTAGCCATGAATGTTCTTCACTGATATCGCTGCTGTTGTTTTCATATGTTTTGAAATCTCACAAAATCTGGCGAATACTGTCATAGATTTTTTCTTCCTGCTGTATCTAATGAACTCTAATGAGCTGTATCAATCAGTCTGTTTTATATCACATGTCTGCGAAATAAAGACATATAGAGCAGCTAATAGACTTTCCTTACAGGGAAGCAACTGTACACTCAACTGGTTGTGCGTTTTGCTTAGAAACAATCCACTTGAATCAAACAACTTGCAGGGAATATAATTAAATATACATGATTTCTATTACACAAAAAGTAGTAATTGATTTAATGTGGATTTTTAAAAATTATTATTATTTTTACTATTATTACTTTTATTGTTATTATTATACCCGTCACCTTTGCAGAGTTTTTTTAAGTAGCACACGTCTCTTTCCAGTTCTGGTATGCTACCCGTACACAGCTATAAGACTGCTCTATTCACGCTTGCTTTCCTGCTTTATGACACATTCTGACATGCAATACTCACTGCGCTATATTCTTTTGATATAAGTCTCACAATAAGGTATTATGACGTCACAGCATTTAAGGTATGTCGTACGCGTATGTAACAATTCTATGAATTGAACCAGCCAGGAAATAAGGGCATGGAACTAATCGAATATTAGTTTTGCAGGCGCGTTCTAAGTGTACCTAATATTGAGAACTGGACGATTCGAACCATCAGGGACACTTATCCATTAGTATTTGCAGGACACTGTTCCCAGCCTTACTGTTTTACATTGCATTTGTACAGTGTTCTGAGAATGGAGTTATATGATATTTACGTTGAGAGTAATCAATATTAAAAAAAACAAACCAACACCTCATTAGGAGATCGAGCTATGTCTTTTACGTTTGCATGCGAGTACGGACTCATCTTCCTATCGATCGTCTTTTACGTAAATTACGTGACTCAGCGTAGGATCCAAGTTCCCTGCTCACAAAAATGTCAGCCTGTGTAAAAAGAACGCAAATCAAGCGCATATCACTAGATTAATGTCAGTCCCTTTTTAATAAAATAAAACACATAAAATGTGTGCACTCATTGCTATTGTATTTCAGATTCTAAGTCGTAATAAAAGGAGAAATCTCGAACAACTCCCATGGAGAGGAAAACACGCCCTAATCAAACCTAGAATCTTAATAAACGTGAAAGGTCACGCCCTACATTCATGCTGTGATTTATCCCCAGTAAACCCCACTCAGACGACATCAGAGAAAGCAGTTAAATCTTCTGGCTTTTGCTCAGTAATTGCTTACATGACATGCCACACAATAAAAATAGAGAGGAACTTAATTTAAGCTGACTGAAACAAAATTGGGTAAAAACATTGAATTCCAATTTAACAAAATAGCCAAAAAAAAAAACAGAGAGCGCCATTACAGAAGTAATTAAGTCTTCATGTTAATGTATAACATGCCATTGTGCACTCTGAGGATCTGCTGGCTCTTTCAAAGGTTGGTGAAACTCACAATGAAGAGATTTAATTGGTTCAGACATCTATAGAGCTTAGAAAAAGCAAACTCTATGATTAGAAATCCGTGTGTTTTCAGCACTAGTTGTCTTCACAAAGTGTTAGAACGTTTGTTGACATTCCACAATAAAAAGAGGTGTTGAGTCAGTTTTTATAAATAAAATTAACGAATGAGCGTTAAATAATTGAATTAGACTATGCCATGGATCGTTAGATTAATCGCTTTATCATCATGAGACCATCTGAGCCAACATCGGTGGACTTTTTCAATAGTGAAAGTGGCATTAAGTGTAAAATACAACGATCTGTTCTATTCTTTAGAGTGCACCCCCAGCGTGAAGCACAATCATCCATTCCATACTTTAAAGTAAACCCTGATCGTAAAACACGACCATCCATTCCATACTTTGGAGTGTACCCCCAGCGTATAACACGACCATCCATTCTATACTTTGGAGTGTACCCCCAGCGTAAAACACAACACATCCATTCCATACTTCAGGGTGTTCTGTCAGTAGACAACACTGGATATCACAACAAGTGAGACGGTGTGAAAACATACATGTAATTTTGCGTCTTTGCACTGAATGAGAAAATTTTACATTTACAACCAAATAGTTAAGCAAGTGTGTTGATCAGGATGACGTGACCAGGGCATATACTTAGAGTCTCGGTAAAGTCTCAAGACCTGTGCTGACACAGAACATAAAAACACTGCGCAGCTTTTAACGCCGGGTTGACCTCTGTCTGATGTAATGCCTTAAATGCGGGAGAAAGGTTGGAAAGTGACTGTTGTCTGATCTAACTGTCACCAACATGTCATCAAAGTGCGAATAAATTTACTCTTTCAATTAGACACGTTGACACATTCTCTACGCTCTCTACGCCCACCAACGGCAACACACTGTATGTAAATTGTTATATTTCAAAATTGTGCTTGCTAAAGGCTGGAATAATAAAAAAGCCAGTGACATCCAAGGCTTTTAGTTGTAGGAAGGGGTGATGGGGTGGGTGAGGGGAAGATCAAACATGAAATGTGCTGAGTGAATCATATGACTGTACAAAGTTGTAAAATCTCTGAGCTTCTGAGGCAGTAACAAAAACATTACGTAAAACCAGTAACACCGCAAAAATATATACTTCCTTAAAATGTGCTATACTCTAGATTTTGATCTATGTTATTGTTAGCTTTGTGTTTTATTCCCATTGGTGTTGTGTCAGACAAGAACGTTTATATCATAACTCGAAGCAAAAAAAACATTGACATAGAGCAGAGTATATTTCAGCCCGGTGATAACGACAGTCTCCCAATTTGCAGGAAATTAAATCAAAAAACGCATCATTTGCTATGTGCCGTAGACGTGAGACCTGAAGGGCCTCGTTAGTGTGCAGCCCCCTCCCTCAACTCGTATCCTCAGAATCCTCCCTCCTCACAAAAATTCATTGTTAGGAATTCTTACCCAGAGTCATCCTTTAACGGTTCTCAATAAATTTTAGTTGTATAGGTTTACTATTAAGACGAGTATGTCGAAGAATTTACACCGTGTAGGTAAGATACGTAATGACAATGAAATAAATAATAAGACTTTATTAAATCGTGTAGAATTGGTCTGATTACGGCCATCATTATTTCGCCTCCACAATTCATAGGGATAAATTACGCATTATATGGTAGAAAGACTCAGTAGGCGACAATTTTGAATTCAGGTATAGGTGCTCTGGGACATTGCTTTCGCCGAGCTGAGGCATTCGGAACGATCCTATACTTAGCATCCCAGTCCGCATCCTTCCGAGTACTGGACAAACCCGCTGCATTCTCCTATTTGAGGCATTCTGAGCGAAACTCGGACCCATGCTTACCATACTTAGCCGGATTCGAACCCGCAGTTTACCAGCCCTGGCCGAATATGACTCAGATTACTTGGAATTACTAGATCAAAGCTCTAGCCAACGAGGCTCATCGTCATCCCTAGAACTATGTAATAATGCTCAATAAAACTGCACAGTTGTGCATCGTAGATATGAGAATTGTGCATCCACAACTCATATAACATGTAATGCAATCATACAGGAACATACAATAACCATAATTAAAACATTTGAAAGAGTATAAAGCCAAGCTTGTGAGCAATATATTTATTATAGGCTCGCTTATTATGTTGTCTTTGTATGGTTTTGTTTATGTTTTTATTTACATTCCATTATAAGATATTATATTTTTGTGCTGTAAAAGCCAGAATTTTACGAAAAAATTTCCACTCTTTAAACTGTGATATAAGAAACAGAAGTAATAAGGAAAACTCATTTTTAAATCTTTTGGATAAAAGAAATTCTAATTACTAAGACTCTCTGATTACTTTCTCTGGCTTATTTTCTAGCTGAAAAATTGGTATGTTAGTTTTTTTATTTTGCACAAAAAAGACATAATTTATCAGACCTTAAGTAGAAAATTGTAACGGAAACAAACAAGACAACGCCTGAAGTCTGGTGCTGTTTTCTCAGTCTGGACAATTGTATTTAAGATTCTGACTTTTAATGCTAATTTAATGCGTAGGAGTGCATAAAAGAGTAAACAAAAAACGTCCAACCACTAGAGGCTCATTCCGTGAAGATTGCTTAATCTCCGGCATTGATGAGATTCTGTAACACGGGCAATTTACTAAAGGGCGCACTTTTTACTTCACATTACCCATTTCTTTGAAGAGAAAGCGCGATTTTTTGTGACAAGGAATGGAATTCGAGACCCATAGGATGCATTTATAGTTTAGAATAGCAGGAATTCTGCATATTATTCGACTTTTTTGTCAGTTACCTTCACAGATTTTTTATTAATATTTGACATTCAGTAAACGTTGGATAAACGTCTATTTAATAGGATTTGGCTGTACAATAAAGTGGGAATATATTTCTGTTAGTTATCTGTAGGTCGACATTGGATAGACGTCTGTGACCGTATTCACAAAAACCAACTGTACAGTTAACAAATTCCGTTCACTGCTCATGTAGCAAATGAAATTTTAGAAAGTTCATTTATAGATTTCAATTTTGTAGTCAGAGAACAGTCGTTGTTTCCACTTTTATATACAATCAGGTTTAGTTGACTATCTCTCGTTGTGAGACATTTTAAAGACGTGGCCATTTCATCTCGACAGCCATCTCGCTTTCAGGTAGACGTTGGACACACATCAGAAGTTCTCTGGGTTGAAGATAAATAAAGTGCTTATATACTTTACAGGTTGTTAATAGACATAATACTGTCTGCCACTCGTTGTCAATCATTTTATCTTTGATTTCTATGGAACACGACATCACAAGGAAGATCGTTCTAATTTTACTTTAGACCTATTTTACTGTACTTAGCTTTAAACAAAATCTTATTCGTTTTAATAAATACAAAATACTATGAGTCGGCTTTCTCGTTATGACGCCACAGCACCCATTGTTTTAGAGGTTCGCCACAGCATCCATTGTTCTAGAGGTTCCAGAGGCTCTAGATGTTTATTACTTCTACTTTTGTGCATCTATTAACGTATATATTGTATAGCTACTGGTGTATCGATACTGGTGTGTAGTTAATGGTGTATCGATACTGATGTGTCGCTAATGGTGTAAAGATGTCCTTTCACGAAAGCCGTAATATTTGCTTGATTACTCAAGGAATAATCAATCAATCGCCCCAGAACATATGAGAGCTGTAAAAATTGCAATTTATAATTCAGCTTATCTCCTGTTATAGATATGCAATTCGACATTCAGTGAATAATGCTTTCAACTTATTCATATGTAAAGAAAAATCCATCAATCACCCGAGTAAGCATGTCATCTGCCCTGATACTGGAATTGCAATTTATGTAAATTGCAATTAGTATTATCGCTTATTTTCTGTTCGTGATATGCAATTATTCGTACTTTTAACCGTTTATTTTATTATACATGAATAATCCATCAATCGCCAGAGGATGTGAATAGCAGAACTGCAATTAAAATATTTCCCTGTGTTCTGCATTATGTTACCAAACACGAAACATTTCGTTTCCATATGCTTCGGTCACCGGAGTACAAGAATGGATACTTTATAAAGCCCACTGTTTTCCAAGTAAATTAAGTAGTAAAATCACGCAACATGAAAGAATCAACGGAGAAAAATTCAAGGCTGAGCTCTACAAAAAGTATCGAGATCGAGATCGAATGGTTAAGTAGTTTGATAAAAAGTGCGCAAATATTACAGAGTATGCCGTTCAGCTTTTTAATTCGTTCTGTCAAGAGTAGCAGAATAGGCAAAAACGACCAATAACCAAAATTGTCGTGGTAAAGCCAATCTTGTCAAGTGAAATGAACTCACATGTCAAATTGATTTAATGGACATGCAATCATTGGCCCAGCACCATTTGACCAAATTTGTCATTGTGCGTCCACTGACGTCCAAAATGGCGTCCAGAGTTGCGCACCATTTTTTTTTGAAGATCTTTCTTCTCATTGACGCGATGTCTATTTTAGAAAGCGACAACGGCAGCCGAGTTCACAGCACAGATCCATCAATTCACATCACAGATCCATCAATTCACAGCACAGGTCCATCAATTCACAGCACAGATCCATCAATTCACAGCACAGATCCATCAATGAGCACAAGAAAATATGACCTGAACTAGTCATAGCCCATGGGAAATCTCGCCATCTCCAAAGCCAGGGATCCGTGGAACGTGCAACTGTTGATATATAGGATATGTTGGTTGTGTGGATGGCAGAAAATGAAACCAATAATTGGTGCATAGGAATGAAATTCGTTCGATTCCAGAAAAAAATCAGGCTTCCATTCCGGAATAAAACGCTCCCCGTATGCTGCAATGTTTTGGCTGTGAATCACAAGTTGACCTGACGTTGTCGTCACTATCCCCCGAAATTGTTCAGCGCATGCAATATTAAGTGAAGAAGGCAGCGAATGCTGACTAATCGGAACCGGAAATGGCGACTCAGCTCCTGCCGCCGACGCAGCCAGAGATGTCACCGCATCAGCGCCCGGTACTGCAATGGTAGCCGAGAACGACAACACAGCCTCTGCGAGCGCAGTCGGAGCAGTGTGAAATGTCACCGCAGCAGCGTCCGGTACTGCAACCATAGCCAAGAACGACGACAAACCCCTGCCAGCGCATTCGGTACAGTGTGAAATGTCACCTCAGTAGCCCTGGACATCAATGATTTTATTACCTTAAAAAAGGACAGTATTCAAATAGATAGGAGTGGTGCTAGATACGCTCAAGTAATGCAAACAGAAAGAATGGTCGAACGCAGCCGTATTGTAATTGAATACGGTCAAATTAGGAATAATGTGGCTGTACCAATACCATATCTAGATCGTGGTTGGGGCGACCCTCGTAATGTCTTACGTGTTATTATTGATCGCAATGACAACAACCTGTACACAATTGCCGTTAAGTCTGGCATTCTTAAAACAAAACGTTCTCGAAATCAGTTCGATGTTTATTTTCAGCGATTGCTCTTTCAGTCTGTTATCAGTGGTGCAGAAATATTTCACTGCGTCAAGTTGTCATTGGGCAGTCCAGATCGAGAAATCAAGGATTTGCAAAGTGTAATTGTGCTGAGTCTACGAGGTGTCGAACCAACAGGAGTAAATGTTATAAGTTTAAGGTAAAGTGCAAGAATAGGTGCCACAGTAGTCTAGCGAGCACAAACAAGTGAATGCCGGGGTGCAGGACAAAACTGACTACAGGATATTACAGTAAACACATGTATAGTTAAATTGCAATTAAACGCTATTTTTTTAATGCGAATAGTGTTCAGATTGTATCTTGATTGTATTTGCCAGAAATCTTTCATGTTATCAAGAATAAATAACATGTGAATAACATGTGTGGAATGTGGAATTGCAATCAAATCATATTGAAGTTGTTTCATTTAGTTTATATAGAAGTTGTTTCATTTAGTTTATATAGGACACTTACAGTGTAATAGTGTTCAGATTTTATCTACATTGTACTTGAAATAAATCTTTTGTGTCATAGAGAATAACAAAGTGTTTGATATGTTTTATCGTTAGTATTCATTGTGCGAGCAATATCAGGGAATACGTGTATTCCCTTGCCGATTTCTTCAGGGAATACGTGTAATCCCTGAAAATTTAGGAGATACGCGTATTCACTGACAGTTGCATGGGATTCAAGTATTCCCTAAACATTTCAAGAAATACGCTTATTCCCCTATTACACAGATTCCCTGCAACATATACACAGTCATGTAGAAGGCGATTAAACAAAAAGTGCACTGCATCACCACCACATTATGATGTGAAAATATAGAAAAAACCTAAGTAACTCTTTATTTCACGACGCGTATATTTGACGGGAAGAAATGCAAGCTGAAAAACAGTACATACACATGTGGTCCCCTTCTAGCCCGGATTGAGCGGGCCAGCACGCAATCGTTTCAGTGATAGAGCAGATCTAACGTGTGCTACCACTTCATTTAGAAGATACGATCACATTGTGCTTATAGGGACGTCTCATCTGGAAAAAAAATGAGATTAAGTCCCGAGAAATTCACTTTCATCGTACACAAAGGCACACGCACATTCCGGCCCATCAAAAGAACCCACGGTTAATGTGATCGTTGTAGTGAAATAGGGACAAATATGTAAATGAAAGATGCATCAGTATTTGACCTTATCGGCCCCAATTCCACCCCCCTCCCAGTAGAATTCAAGACGTTGTAATGAGTAACCATAGTTTTGTATGGTTTTGTTAGATATCTTGGATATAGTTCAATTTTTATTTTGGTTTTTTAATATTATGTTTCTTTCAACTGGATTCTGGTCGGACAGAGATTAAAAAAATGTGAAGGGAATCACAAGGTGTAGTTAACATCACAGGTAATTCATTCTACTAAAAAGGTTTTGCAATTAATATAAATAGAAGCCTCAATCAATTAAGGGGGTAAGGATGTGAGTATGGTGTTGACGCTATTTTAGAAGAGGGGAAAATGGCAATGGTAATTGGATTCTATCATGGTATGAATTACTGAGCGGCTATCGGACAGAATGACTACTGAATGTTCTGGATAGTTCATACTTGATACGTCAGGTGCTAATCATTGTTATCTCTATAGCAACAATGCCTTGAAAATGTGAGAGAAATAAGAAGAACATATCACGTGTGGGCCATTCAATTATGTTTCTACCGACTGTTCTAACGATGGATTTTTTTTCACTGATATTGTTGCTGTTTTTTTTTCATATGTTTTGAAACATCTTAAGATCCGAGGTATGCTATCATAAATGAGTCTTCGTGCTGTATTTAATGAACTCCAGCATGGTTATAAGAAAATGATAAATGTATATAACTGCATCAATCGTCTGTTTTTTCTCGTTGTAAAACATGTGGCTAAAATACCAAAACATTACTTAAAAACAACTTACAGGGAATATAATTAAGTATAAATGACTACTATCATATAAAAATAGTAATTGATTTAAAGGGAAATGCGGGTATCTCCGCGCCATCTAGCGACCGAAATGCGAATTACATTGAATATCGCTGAGTTCGAACTCATATTTACACAGTATAAATAGCTAATAAATCCGTCTAGATCTTAAAATTCTTTTCAAAGACAAATAGGGTCGTGTCCAGAAATGATCTGTATTGATATTTTGTTCCTAGAAGGGCCTGTGTTGATATATTGTCCATTAAAATCACATTACACTGTTTTCACCATTTATCCATTGAGTCAATGAGATTTTGTCAAAAAGATTGTATAATTCTCTTATTGATACGGTGACATATATTCTTTATTTGCTTAAAACATTTCGTATGACGTGTTCTTCAAACAGGGAAAAAATGAGGCAATTGTCAATTTTGCTTATGTGTGAATTTTGCATTTTGATTGAAATTTCTTGGTTTTCCCAATGGTTTCTATAGTAAAGGTACGCGACCTTTCAGTGTCTATATTTCTCTTATAACATCGGCGACCCCACTTTTTCTTTTCAATTTTTGAATATATACCCTCAAAGCATTAAACTGTGAAAGCGTAAAGGAAATGTCAATTGTAGGTGAGATATCCGCATTTCCCTTTAAGCTATTTTTAATTATTTTATTGTTCTCAATATCATTATCAATGTTGTTATTAATAACAGCATTACTATTTTTATTATTATATTATTATTATTACTGCTATTATTATTATTATATTTGTCGTTGTTCTGTGTCTCTTTCCAGTTCTTGTATGCTATAGGAAATACACATCTGGTTGATTCCTATCTATATCATCAATTAAGCAGCATTAGCTATAAGATTGCACTATTCCCACTCAATTGTCTGAAGTCTTATGACATTATCTGACACGCAATGCTCAATGTGCTATATCCTTTGATATCCGAGTCACAATAAGGTATGGTGACTCTATTATATTTGTGTTATGATGTACAAAACAATTGATTGTCTTTATGAATTATATAGCGCAACATAGGCTATAGGTTCTCCATTAACTCACAACAAAAACCAGCAATGTCAACCTCTGTTAAAGGACGAGAATCAAGCTCAAGTCCCTTCCACAATGTCAACTGCAAGATAATATGCGCTTTTAATAAAAAGAAAAACACACACACATAAAATTTGTATACATACTGATTGTTATTGCATTTCTGATACTTTGTCATTAGAAAAGGGTAAATCTCGAGGCCCTAGAATGAAGGAGAAAATATCCCTAAAGTAGGGTAAAAGTGGGGCTTCTAAAACATATATAATGGGGCTTCTAACACACATATAATGGGTTTCTAAAACAATGACGTCACTGTTTTAGAAACCCCATGATATGTGTGTTAGAAGCCCCATTATATATGTTTTAGAAGCTCCACTTTTACCCTACTCTCTAATCAAACACGCTATACTCGTGCTGTGATTATTCCCGCTTAATCGTCAAAACAGTTACATCTGCTGACGTTCGCACAATAATTGCTAACATGACATACTCTACACTAGAAAGAGAGGAAATTTAAGTTTACTGAAACAAAATTGAATTCTAATTTGACAAAATTGCGCAAAACAGAGAGCACCATTACAGAAGTAATTAAGTCTTCCAGCTAAGGTATAGATTGTGCCCATTTTGTACCCTGGATCTGATCTCGCTTTAAAAGGTTGAGGGAACCTTAAAATGAAATAGATTTAATTGATGTAGACATCTATAAAGCTTAGAATAACAAAACTCCATGTTTAGAAATCTGTTGTGTTTAATGTTTGTTTGCTAAATAATCTTAAAAGCATTTGTGAACATTTCGGCATGATGACAAAGAATGAGGTTCTAGGATTCTAAAACAACACGCAATCGTGGAGAGAATAGCCCCCAACAGATATTGGAAATCCAAGGTGGCGACCATTGTGACCTTGAAATTAGGTTAATATCATAATAAAGATAACAAGTATCTACCCGCTATGACAAGTCGTATGCATACCAAATATCATACGAAACGTACGATCAGGAGTAACAGCATTGGAGGGACGGATAGCTAGACGAAGAAACGGACTACCAACACACAAACCTATCATCCCACCCCTTCTCTGGGGCTAACAAACACAGTAACTGTTCTGTATAACTTCATTACTGGCATCAGATTTGAACAGAAACTTTAAGGCCACCGTTTATTGTTTCTAACATAACATCAAGAAAGAATATTATATAAAACTGATTTAAACATTTATTGTGTTCAATTAATTCTCAAAGTTTAAAAATCGCTCTGCTGCAAAAAATAGGAGGAAAATGCAATAGTTTTAGACATTTAGACAGACGGGTGTTCTTTCATTACGTCACACTGATAACCATCTTGTATATTCAAATCCATTCCTTATAGCTTTAAGCAAGAACTTATGAAGTTCATTTAACATTGGCAAATGTTAGCATGAACTATCTAACCAAAAATAGTGAATAACAGGCGTTGAAATTACAATAATTTTTGCACTATTATTAAAAATCAATATAAAAACTATTCCTCAATTTAATAGCATTTTACTGAAGTGAATTAGAGTCAATGATACAAAATTAATAATAACTCTAATTAACGATATAACGATATAACACACAGTTATTATTTAAAATACTGTTAATGAAAAATTGTTTCTATTATTGTAATCAAGTTTTGCTTTTATTTTTTAAAGAACTTTATCTTTGTACCCTAGACATTGAACAAACATGTTGTGTCAGTCTTCTTTAGCTGAAATAAAACAATTAGCATAGAACAATTAAACAAAGCCATTCCCTGGATAGTAAGATTATTTTCTAAATCCTCAGGTACCGTCATGACCTCGGTTGGATGCATTTTGGCGTTAAGTGTAACACACAACCATCCATTCAATGCTTTAGAGTGCACCCTATTCGTAAAACTCAACCATCCATTCCATACTTTGGAGTGTACCCTTAGTAGACAACATCGGATATCACAATAGGTGAAAGTTATGCAAAAGCTTAAATTTAGTTTTGTGGGGGGGGGGGGGAGTTGCGTTTTTGAGAAAATGCCATATTTAAAACCAAATGCTTAAACAAATGAGTTGACCAGGATAACCCGACCGCAGCGTATATTTACAGTCTCGGTGACGTCTCAACACACTGTGTGGCATTCAATGCCTGGTTGACCTCTCTTTGATGTAATGTTTTTAATGGGGGAAGACTTCTGTGTGATAAACCATCAAAGTGCGAATAATTTACTCTTTCAATTAGAAATGTTCAGATATTCTCTACACCCTGTACGTTCACCAATGCCGACACATTGTACAAAAATACTTTGTGAGCTAAAAGCTTGAATAACTAGACCGAATTTCGCTACACGTAGTGAAATAGCACCCACTTGCAAGAGCAGAGACACAACATATTGGGTCAAAGACACATTTTTCAGCGTTTCGACATAATTGTCAGCTTCCGGATTATTATCTTGAACGAGGCCATCGAAGTGAATATAATGTAACCTCATTTGGGCACGAATAAATCAAATTTCTAAATCAAGTTTTCTAACCGTTTTTGAGATACTTGTCAACTTAATTACAGTTTTTTACCTTGACCATAATGGAGGAGGTCAAGATCACCGTGGTACCTAAATAACGTCTTTTAGGCCCAAAGGGTGTAAAATAAGCTCAAAATCGCTCTATCTCTAACTGTTTTCCAGATAAGAGTCAACTTATGGTTTTTGACCTAGACCGTGACCCAGAAGGTCAAGGTCACCGAGGTACCTCTTACGTAACGTTGTTTAGGCTCAAAGGGTCGAAAATGAACTCAAAATCGCTCTATCTCTAATCGTTTTCGAGATAATAGTCAACTTCCGGTTTTTTACCTTGACCGTGACCCAGAAGGTCAAGTTCACCGAAGTTCCTCTAATGTAACGTTGTTTAGGCCCAAAGCGTCGAAAATAAGCTCAAAATCGCTCAATCTCTAACCGTTTTCGAGATAATAGTCAACTTCCGGTTTTTGACCTTGACCGTGACCCAGAAGGTCAAGATCACCGAGGTGCCTCTTATGCAACGTTGTTTAGGCCCAAAATGTCGAAAATGAGCTCAAAATCGTTCTATCTCTAACCGTTTTGGAGAAAATAGTCAGCTTCCGGTTTTTGACCTTGACCGTGATCCAGAAGGTCAGGTCACCGAGGTGCCTCTTATGTAACGTTGTTTAGGCCCAAAGGGTCGAAAATGAGCTCAAAATCGTTCTATCTCTAACCGTTTTCGAGATGAGTCGGCCTGTCGTTAAGGTCTGACTCTCAAGGTCAAGGTTAGTGATGAAACTTTACCCTTTACTGAGTACGTTTTATGTATTCACACTGATATTTTATCACCTTTATGGCTACTTTTCGTGATTAATAGGTGTTTCCAAAAATATTTTGACCTCAATTTGACCTTGACCTCTGAGGTTCAAGGTCCAAAAATTTTACGGATTTGACGACAACTCATTACCCTCTATGTCTCTGCGAAATGCCGTCGTTTTACGACAAACCCTGTAGGAGGAGTTTTCTGGAAACCACTTTGAGGTCAGAAAACTTTGACCTCAATTTGACCTTGACCTGAAAGGTCAAGGTCAACAAATTTTGCGAATTTGACGACTTCTTGTCACCCTATATCACTGTGCCAAATTTCATCGCCCTACGTCAAATAGCCTAGGAGAAGTTTTCTGGAAACCTCCGTGACGGAAAAAAGAGAAGAAAAAAAAAGTAAAAAAAAGAACAGAAATTTCGAGAAAAACCACAAACTTATACCCATTTGCAAACGAAGTTTGCAAGTGGGAATAAAACAGAAGTGACACCCAAGGCTTTTTTTGCTTGGGGTGGGGATGGGGGATTTGGGTCTGGGGGAGGGGGTAGATAAAACATGAAATGTGCTGAGTTAATCCTATGACTCTATACAGCTGTAAAATCTCGGAGCTCCTGAGGCAGTTAAGGCCATTAAACATAAAGACATAAAACCATTCACACCGCAAAAATATGCCTCATAAAAATGTGCTACACTCGAAGTTTTGCTCCTTGACATTGTTAGCCTTAAACTGATCTCACATTGGTCCGATATCAAAAGAAGCGTTTATGACAGCAACTGGAAGCAAAAAAAAAAAAAAATATGACACAGAGCAGAGTGTATATATCCGCGGTAATATAGATAGCTTCCCCATTTGCAGGAAATTAAATCCAGAAGCCGGCACTCCCTGTGTGCCGTAGACGTGAGGCTTGCAGCGCTTCGTTAGTGCGCACAACACCTGTCACTCTCAATTACACACCCATTGATAAGGCGATAATAGCCCCCTTCTCCCCTCGCCCCCTCCGCCCCCCCCCCCCCCCGCACACACACACACTTTCCTATTGCGGTCTCTCTGTATTAATGCC
This sequence comes from Protula sp. h YS-2021, assembly GCA_949752745.1. NCBI lineage: Eukaryota > Metazoa > Annelida > Polychaeta > Sabellida > Serpulidae > Protula > Protula sp. h YS-2021. The sequence goes on from OX457030.1 coordinate 68,419,588, forward strand.
CCACAGGTGTTTCCTTTTCGGTTTTGTGTTCCTCCCTCTCGAATTTGTGTCATACAATACCCTCATTATCGCCTGTTGGAGGGAATGCCTTTGCTGGTATGGGATGAACTGTCACAGATTGCATGTAGAATTTGAAGGGTATGGAAGATGCGAATTTTCACTTGCAGTAACGGAACCCAGATCTGGGTTTTGTGTATGCCTTCATTAATTCCGGTTATTATAATTCATTCATTGGAGCATTTATCCCTGTTTTTACCGTGTGTCATGCGGAAGCTCGAACCCAATTTAATACCATGAATAAGGTCCGTAATAAATAAGGCCTGTAATGTGTGAGGCCTGTAATGTGAGGCCTGTAATGAGTGAGGCCTGTAATGTGTGAGACCTGTAATAAGTGAGGCCTGTAATGTGTGAGGCCTGTAATGAGTGAGGTGTGCAAAGAGTGAAGCATGTAAGGAGTGGGGCATGCAATGAGTGAGGTCTGTAATGAGTGAGGTCTGTAATTAGTGAGGCATGTAATCAGTGAGGCATGTAATGAGTAACGTCAGATCCTTAGGGTACAAAATGACAATTTGTACCTTACCTTGAAGACTTAATTACTTTTGTAAACAGCGCTCTCTGCTTTGTGCCATTTTGTTGAATTTGAATTTCAGACACTTTAAATTAAGTTTCTCTGTTTTCAGTATTAGGCATGTCACGTTTGCAATTACTGAACAAAAGCCAGGAGATGGATGTTTTGTTTTCTCTGATGTCGTATGCTTGGGATTTAGGCGGAAAAATCACAGCACGACTATAATACGTTTATCAGGATTCTATGTATTAGATTAGAGACTGTTTTCTTTTCCACAGGAGGGCTTCGATATTTGCCCTTCTCTAATGACATACCATTATACATTCTATAGAAATGCAAAAACAATCAGTACGTTTGCAAATTTCATTTGTTTTTTTTTTCAGACTAAATGCTTATATTATATTGCAATTTAAATTAATCCAGCGGCATGTGCTTGGTTTGTGTGTTTTAACACAGGCTGACATTGCTGAACAAACCAGAATATTAAAATATATATGTGTAAATACATTTTAAAAATCAAAATACAGTGGAACCTCGGCATCGGACCACCTCCCCCTTACGACCTCCTCTGAATTAGGGCACATTTTTTCGGTCCCGAATGCGCTCCAGAGACTTTAATGGTTAAGAAAACTCCCAATTGGGACCACCTCGGATCGGACCACTGCGGGCCGCTTTTTTCGGTCGCGAGCCCTCAAAATGCCTGAGATCGGACCACTGTCAGTCAGTGGGGAATCCACTGTATTTTTGCGGCACATTATTTACAACACTAAGCATGTTGCCGTTTAGATATTGTTGCTAGGGATTATGGTAGCAAGTGTGTAAAGAGACAGGGCCTTAGTTTTGTTATCTCTACTTTTGTACCTTTTCTAAGCAATAGCGGATGACAATATGCAAATCCGAGACATCTTAATTTATGTGGTGCCTATTCTTTTAGTATTTAAGTCGACCCAAATGCCACCGAATTCCTTAGTGTAGGATATTTGACCAACCAAAATTTGACCAACCGCAATTTGACCAACATCTTAATTAAAAATCGGACATTTGACCAACTTCATAATTTATTGTTTTCCGTACTACTTATCAGTAAAACATTAGCAATCACAAATGTTCGGACAAAAGCAACATTTAAACTGTTATAACACTGCAAGTTAAAGTACTGTCCAAAACTACCGGGATGGTAGTAATCTCATATCCTGTCAAAACACGTACCTGAGATGACACTAAAACTTCCACCAGGTCTGAGTTTGTTTGTATAACGCCTTGTATAACGCTGGATTACTGCGATTAACGGGGCACGTGAAACTCAACCTTATGACACTCAATGACAAAGAGGGGATTAGCACAACATTTGTTTGATGCGAATGTGCACTTCTTTGAAATTACTTTTTCTTACGAAACCTCGAACTCCTAGATTTATAAGGTTATGTATATTTAAAACTCAGCGGTTGGTGAAATTGCAGTTGGTCAAATTTCTGTTGGTCAAATTGCGGTTGGTCAAATTGTATGTACCCCGAATTCCTAATGACAATTAAATGTCAATTTAAGCACATAAAGGTAATTTAAATAAGAAAACAAAATGTAAAAACTTTCCCAAAATGGAAAGCAGAGAAATAGTTAATAGAAAAAGAGAAAACATTAGTCTCAAAGATAAAATTGAGATAATTAATGTTTGTACATCAAACTTGAATCTGCGGTCAACCCGCAAAATTTTACCCAAGTAGGACCAAGTCTCCCAAATGAAATAGGGCACATTTTATCCGGTCCCATGGGTGGTCCGATTTCAGAGGTTTCACTGTATATAGACACTCTAGAAGGCTTCAACCTAGAAAACGTCTAATGTCTGTCCAACGTCTGAGGTCGTGGCGTCTGTCGACTTATTTCAAACGCATTATTTCCTAATGCTTTGTACAGTTAACTGAGCAAACATATTCTTGTAAAATTGTTTGCTAATTTAGCGAATATCAGCTGATTTCCCTAATGCAGTGTACAGTTAACTGAGCAGTTAACGTTGTGAGTACAGGGCAGGGCTCCAACATCGGTAGAAAGATGTTCTGACTTTCTTGTGCAACTAAATTCCTCTAAATGAAAATTTTATTCGACTATTATCCAATAGGCATATTTATACAAATCTGTGAAAGGCAAAAAAAAAAGCGAAGGATAATGTAAAATCCTGTCATTCTAAGCTATAAATGCATCCTGTTTGTCTGAGATTGCGTCATGAAAAGAACGGCTTTCTATGCAAAGAAATGGGTAACGCGGAGCAAAAAGCGTGCCCTTTAGCAAATTGTCCGTGTTACCAAATCTCACCAATAGCGGCGATTTAGCAATCTTCATGTAATGAATATCCAGAGGCTGAGTGCGTTTATGTTTACTTTTTAATACACTCCTACACATCGAATTAGCGATAAAATATCAGAATATCAAAAATAAGTGCCCATACTTAGAAAACAACGCTAACCCTCAAGGGTTGTCCTGTTTGCATCTCTTAGTATTTTCCATTTTAGTTGTGCTAAATCATGTCTTTTTGTGCAAAGCAAAACACTAATACATCGCAATTTTTGCAGCAAGAAAATAAGTCAGAAAAGAAAGTAATCAGGGAGGCTGAGTAATTAGAATATCCTTTTATGCAAAAGATTAAACAATTTTTTCCATATATTTCCGTTTCTTGTATTCCAATTTAAGGAGCGGAAATTTTCTTCGTAATACCTTGGTTTTGACACACAAAAATATAACATCTGATCATGGAATGTAGATAAAAATGTAGATAAAAACAAAATAGTGCTTACAAGACTACAATGTCAATTGGGTTTTACACGCCTTCAGATTTTTTAATTATGGCTATTTTAATTTCATGTGTGATGACATTATGTATTATATGAGTTGTGGATGCAAAGTTCTCATATCTAACTTACAGCAAGGCTACAATGTCAATTGTTTTTACACACTTTTCGATATCTTAATTATTTTATTTTAAATTTCATCTTACTTGTTTTAATTATATTTTAATTATGGTTACAGTATATCCCGGTGTGATGACATTATATAAGCCATCGAAGTTACCCAAAATATAATGCACAATTTAACACTGTGAGTTATGGATACGAAATTCATATAACTACGAAACACAACTGTTGAGTTTAATAGAGCATTACTGTACATTTCCAGAGATGACGTTTGGCTCAGTTGATTAGAGTGGTGGTCTGGTGATCCCCAGCCCTCTTAGCCACATCCGGCTAGTAGGGGTAAGCTTGGGATTGGCTTTCGCTGCGATTGCCTCAGCTAGGCTAAAGCAAAGGCTTAGATCACCTATCATTGAATTGAAAATAGTCGCCTACTGTGTGTTTCGGTAAACCCGCTTTAGAAAACTATACATGTAATGTGTAGTTTATCCTTGTTTGGGCGAAATAATAATAGCCACGAAACAGATCAGCTCCACTGAATTATATGAAGCATGATTATTTTTTTTTTAATTTTCATTGCGGACCTTACTCATTACAGGCCTCACTCATTACAGGTCTCACTCAATAGAGGCCTCACTCATTGCAAGCTTTACTCATTAAAGACCTTTCTCATTACAGACCCCAGTAATCTCTTTTATTGCGGACCTTTCTTATTACAGGCATCACTCATAACAGGCCTCACATGTACTGGCCCAAAAAGAAAGTATCCAGCAATTTTAAGCTGTATTATTTCTGAAACTACTCAATCCAAATGAATGTTTCACATATTAATGTCCAACATCACTTCTGTAGGTTACCGTGGAAAACAATGAATTCTATCAGCTAAGTGTGCAATCACAGCATCTTTATTATCACACGGGTGTAAATTTTCATTTACACGAATATCGCCACTTTGTCCTCTTCTCAATATTGTGTATGTCCACCATTAACATTGAGCATAACTAGGATTCTTCTGGGCACTGACGTCACCAATGCGTTGATCTTGTATTGGGGATAACGGTGTTCTGCGTGATTTCGAGGAGGTGTTCGCTAGCCCATATTTGTCGATCCAGATGATCCCATAACTGTTCAATAGGATCAAGGTCCGGTGAATATGGGGCCATGGAAGCAGCTGAACGTTGTTTGCCACAAGGTACTGTTGGCACACCTGAACAACGCACGGACGTGCATAAAAATGGAATCTGGATTCTGCTGTACATGGGGGACAGCTTGAGCACTTAATACGGCGTCAAGTAGCGATTAGCCGTCAGTTTACCATCACGATTGGGGAGCTGCGAGCGCCAGCCAAAGCGTATTGCGCCACATACAATAACGGAGCCACCGCCAAACCGATCAACTTGCACGCAGGACATGGTGTAACGTTCTCCACACATACTGGTGCACGACCGTCTGCACGATACAGTTGATATCGAGATTCATCACTGAATATTACACTTCGCCAGTTGCGGTGTCTTCACGCTCCTTGGCTATGACTGCGGCCCCAGTGAACGCAATCTTGACGTCGGTGGGAGATGTACACAATACCAATCAATGGCTACATTGAATTCGATGCTCGCGGAGGCGATTAATTACCATTTGGCTGGATATGCGTGCGTTGAGTACCAGGAATTTCGTTTGCAGTCAAAACGGCAGTGCGAAAGAGGTCGCGCAGATGCTGTAAGCGAATTCTTCGATCTTGTCGAGCAGTCTTTACACGAGGTCGCCCGTTACGCGGTCTGTTCGGTCTCCCTATAGAGCCATCGCAAATGATTAATTGTAAATGATTTATTGTAGCTCGAGTGCACCCAAAGCGTCTGGCCACCTCTCTCGTAGATGTCCCTACACTCAATATGCCTATTGCTCGTTCCCTTTCTGTTTCAGAGAGCGGTAGCATTTTTGTCCATGGTTTAGGAACAAAATTGTTAATTGTACAAGTCAGTGAACAGTACTTACACCCCAACATAAACACACCATAGCAGTACCTATGGCAAAAATCACATTGTTTCGCACCTAGCTGGGTATTGAATTGATTTCTCAAAAAAGTGGCATACACATAAACATAACCTAGTAAATCAGTTGTGCAAATATGGAAACTTTATTCTTAAAAATAAATCAGTTATTCGGCTATGCGTCTGGATACTTTTTTGGGTCAGTATATTACAGGCGTCACTCATCACTGGCTTCACCTAATACAGGCTGTACTCATCACGGACCTTTCTCTCATTACAGTCCTCACTCATTATAGGACTGACTCATCACAGGCATCACTTATTACAGGCTTTACTCATCACGGACCTTTCTCATTACAGGCCTCACTCATTGCGGACCTTGCTCATTACAGTCCCCAAACATTACAGAGCTCACTCATTACAGGTCGTACTGATTAAGGACTTTACTCATGGTGTAAATTGGTTTCTAACTGCTGCATCACAGGTCACATGGTTAAAAAACCGAAATATGCCTCAAATGAATTAAATAAACGAAAGCAGACACAAAACCTAGATCTACTTTTCCGTTTCTGAAAATGAAATATTCGCATCTTTCACACCCTTGAAATTCTACATGCAATCTGTAACAGATATCTCATACTCCTAAAGACATTCTCTCCAATAGGTGATAATAAACGTATCATATTGCATAAATTCGACAGGGAGGAAAAGAAAACACTTGTAGGGCATGAATATGCAGTGATCGCAATGGCACACTGTGGGGACTATTAGCGCCTTATCAGTGTGTAGGTAATTGAGAGTGGCAGGTCTTGTGCGCACTAACGAAGCGCTGCAAGCCTCACATCTACGGCACACAGAGAGTGCCGTATTCTGGATTTTATTTACTGAAAACAAGGAGAAGCTATCGATACGAAAGTGGGAATATAAACTGTGCTCTATGTCATTTTTTGGCTTCCATTTGCAGCCATTTAGGTTCTTGTCTGTTGCGAAAACAAATATGAGAAAAATTAAAGCTAGCAATATCATAGAGCAAAACCGCGAGTATAGCACATCTTTATTAGGCACATTTTTGCGGTGTTAATGGATTTATATAATGTTTATGTTTTACGGCTTGAGTTGAATCAAGAGCTCAGAGATTTTATAGCTGTGCAAAGCCATATGATTCATTGCGTACATTTAATGTTTTATCCACCCCAATCCCAAGACCCATCAGTAAGTCCTAGGAAAAAGGTCTTGAGTGTCACTTGAACTTTATTATTCGAGCCTTTAGCTAGCAAAATATAAATATATAACCATTGTCATACAGTGTATTGTCATTGCTAAACGAAGAGAGCGTAGAGAATGCGTCAACGTATCGAAATGAAAGAGTAAATTATTCGCACTTCAATGGCTTGTTGACGATTGTTATATCACACAGAGGTCTCCCTTCTGCGTTAAAAGCATTACCTCAGACAGACGTCAACCCGGCGCTAAAACATGTTTATTATTGTGTGAGCACAGGCCTTGAGACGTCACTGCGAATGTAAATTTACGTCCTTGTCACGTCATCTTGATCAACACACTTGTTTAAGCATTAAGTTTTAAATATGGCATTTTCTCACACAGCATAAGGAAGCAAAATTGCATGTACGACTTTGTACCACTCTCACTCTGTTGTGATATCCGATGTTGTCTTCTGATGGTTGTTTGGTTGGTTGGTTGTTTTTAGTGTTCTGATGATCTCGTGATGATTTCGAAATTAATCTGCCATCCATGGTGTGGTTTTCTTCAATTATTTTACACTAATTATTTTATTTTATTTTAAGAAAACAAGCACAACACCTGTTGTTATGGCGAAATTTTAACAAATGTTTCTAACACTTGCTTCTCTAAGCCATGCAAATGTCTATTAATTCTACTTCGATTGTAATCGTCTCCAAGCTTTTAAAAGCGCCATCAGATGTAAATACGGGAGTGGGAGGAGGGTGGTGGATTAACGCTGTATGAATGAGGGGAGAAGGGAGTGATGATCCCATTGTATCACGGTAAAATGAGTGAATATCACAATGAATAACTACTGAAGGTTCTCGACGTCTTATTCCTGATCCATCCGTTGGAATTCTTGTTATCTTTGTCAGAGCAAAACCCACAACGATATGAGCGAACGAAGCAGAACACATCAAGTGTGCGTGTCATATATTCCTTACTGTATAGACTGTTTTAATGAATGGATTGTCTTCCAAACATTCATGGCAATTCACTGATTTCCTTGCTGCTTCTATCCTATTTCCTATTGTCTAGGAAATCTTCAAATCTGAGGTATATTATCACAGATGGATATGATGTATTACTTACTTCTTGTTGTATTCGATTAACTCCAGCATCGTTCTAAATAAATAAATGTGTATAACTATGTACCAAGCTAGTCTGTTATTTTTGCAAAACAGTGCGCCAAAAGAAAACCGTAGCCATTAATTTGACGTTTTGTTTGAAAACAACTGACTTAAATACAAACAGCTGGCACGACTACTCAGGGAATATTCGCGATCAACTACTTATGTGTTTGTTGTTCCCTTGGCATAAACAAAACTATGATTTCTGGAGAGATTTAAACAGACATAGTCTGTGAGAGAGAAAGATATATATATATATATATATATATATATATATATATATATATATATAAAGAGAGAGAGTGACAGAGAGAGAGAGAGAGAGACAGACTGACAGACAAACAGTCTGACAGAGAGGGAAACAGAGACAGAGAAGGTGTGTCTGAGAGAAAGACAGACAGGGAGAGAGTGGGTATGTAAAGAGCGATACACATAAATATAAAAAGAAAGAGGAGAGAGAAGAAAGAGATAGAAGAGAGAGAGAGAGAAAAGAAGAGAAAGAGAGAGAGGAGACAGAGAGAAGAGAGAGAAAGAGAGACAGGGCGGAGCGATAGAGGAGCCAAATAAAAGAGTGTAAAAAAATGTGGTAATGAGAGAGGAGAGAGAGAGAGAGAGGACAGAGAGAGAAAGAGAGAGAGAGGCATAGAAAGATAGAGAAGAAAAATCAAAGATTCATGCGAGTGTAAAGAATTGGTGCTGTCCAGTTAACTTGAAGTAGATTGAGTTTGACATTGTAGTAGGAAATAAACACTTTCGTTTCTCTAGTATTGTGGCAACAACCGATGTTAGCAAATAGCTAGAACGCTCTCTGGAACCTTTAACGTCTCTTTTTTGTAAAACAATCCCATAAAAAGACCAGTTTTATTTATTAGTTGATGAAGTAGCAACAGAAACCTTAAAGTGAAACAAAACATGCTCTTGGTTCAGTAATTAATAGATTATGAGCCACTTGAAGCTGACTGCGTTCCCGGTGGGAGAAGTGGATTGCTCTCACTCTATATTTCGTATCACTGTATCACTGTTACATTTTACAATTACCATTTATCATATAAAATAAGCAAACGCTTATTGCTAAAATAAGCAAAAGCTTATTGCAGAGGTTACTTAACTTTTATGACAAGGCCTTAAAAGCCTTGAGTGCATGAAAAGCAGACAGATTATTTTTTATTTGCCAATGGGAAACAAAACACTTATCCGGCTCACTTATATACAGAGTATAGTCCAATACCAGTTTTAAGTAATGTCCTTGTTAGCATTTTAATAGGTGTGGCCATGAATGATTGAGTGATAGAGTGAGTAGGAGGGTGAGTGAGATGTTGATGGAGGGATTTGAGGGATGATGAGTTAGTAAGTCAGTGAGTGAGTGAGTAAAAACAGTCAGTGAGTCAATGTGCGGATCAGCAAAGCAACGAGTGAGCTGGATGAGTTGCTGAATCAGTGAATGACTAAGTGAGGTGGGAGTGAGTAAATGAATAAATGAGTGGATGAGTGAAAATAGGTAAGTTAATGGAGGAGAGTGTAACAGTGAAGATAAGTGAATGAATTTTTGAGTGAGCGAATGAGTAAACGAGCTAAAGAGTAAATAAAGGAGGCCATAGTCAAAGTCAAAAAAATTAGGACTGGTTGCCTGATATGTGCATAAATAAACCAGTCACGTTCTATGACCAGTATATGCTTGCATGTAGCGGTGTAGTGCGGATGACTCGCCGCGAGCAGATTCTAGGAGCCTAATCACAGTTTGGTTGATTCGAATAAAATGCGGAAGAATTTTGAATTTCAACTGCAAAGTAATGGGGTAAAAAATGAGAGAAATGATAGACGAAATATAGCAAAAATAGTTCATATTCGGAATATAAAAGAAATTAAAGCATAAAACTATTTGTCAAAATTTTTAATAAAATTTTAAAACAATATACGGGTTTTAAAAAACACGATTATTCTTTGGTGCAGACAAATTTGAGATTTAAAGGAAATTTCTCTATCATTTCTTTCATTTCTACCCGTTTAGTTCATATTTAAAAGGCAGAATTTTCGCACATTTATTCAGAATGCATTAAGCGTGATTTGGCTTATGGCCTATGTACACATACAGATCGCGTTGTAGTGTTGACGTCTCGTCGGGAGCAGATTTTATGACCTCTTTATACTTACAGGCAACGTTATAATGTTGACGAGTTTCCGTGAGTACACACTATGGTCTGTATAGACGTAAAGATGGTCTTACAGTATTGAAATACCCGCCGTAAGCAGATTCAATGGTCTGTATACACGTACCGGTAGCGGTGTAGTATTCTATGCCATGTATGCAATTACAGGCGGCGTTGTAATGTTAACGACACGTCGCGAGCACATTCTATGGCCTGTATATAATTAGGGTCGGCGTTGTACTGTTGACGACACGTCGCGAGTACATTCTATGGCCTGTATATGATTACAGGTAGCGTTGTACTGTTGACGACACGTCACGAGTACATTCTATGGCCTGTATATAATTACAGGTAGCGTTGTACTGTTGATGACACGTCGTGAGTACATTCTATGGCCTGTATGCAATTACAGTCGGCGTTGTACTGTTGACGACACGTCGCGAGTACATTCTATGGCCTGTATATAATTACTGTTAGCGTTGCACTGTTAACGACACGTCGCGAGCACATTCTATGGCCTGTATATAATTACAGGTAACCTTGTACTGTTGACGACACGTCGTGCGCAGATTCTATGGCATGCATAAACGCAGAGGTAGCGTTGTAGTATTCGCCAACGTGCCGTTAGCAGATTCTATGGCCTGTATTCAATTACAGGTAGCATGAACACTATAGCTACATGAATTAGTCTTGGTATAAAAGTCCACAGCAGTGATCACAAGCAGCCAGTAAAACAGATGTCATTATTTATTTGTGGCCTATGGTCATCTTACCATTATATCGCTTCCATCTAATGTCACTTATATGGCGGTTACGGCATTAAATGCTTGATGTATTGAAAATTTTCCAGGGAGCTTATTACAGCTATGTATCAGTCATTGTTCCCACAGTAAGCTTATAAAAAGACAGCAAAAGAAGGCAGTGAATTTAATTGAGTGTTTTTAATATTTTAAAGACCTCAGCAATTTCTGGATTACATACCAAGCTGAAACATGCATTCCATGGGTAACGCACAGTGATAGATATTTATGTGAAGTACAAAGGGTCAATGCTTAACTAAATAATTAATAACTTATGATCTATCTGTGATCGAAGCCGGCGTCAAAACTGTCTGGTGTCAGGAACTGTAAGACGACTGTTTTATATCCTCATGCTTTATCCATAGAACAATTTGTTTATTTATAGTTGGAAATGAAAGCAACAAATTACCAATTTGAAATGATATCTAACACGTTTAGTGCTTCAGTGTTTACTGGATATCATCCCTGTCCTAATAGGCTGAGTGATTCAGTGTTCACTGAATATCACTCTTAGCCTAACAGACTAAGGGGTGTATCGTGTCCTGTAGGAATCTAACAGAGTCTCATATACCAAGTGTTTTAGAGCCCACAAGGGACCATCTATGCTTTTGCAGACTAAGTGTTTCAGGATAAAACGGCACCATTTCTCGCCTAACAAACTTAGTGATTCAGTGCCCGCTAGGGATCGCCCTAAATTTTAACACAGTGTGTAATTCAGTGCCCACAAGGGATCGCCCTTAGTTTAACAGACTGAGTGATTCAGTGCTCACTAGGAATCACCCTTAGTTTAACAGACTGGGTGATTCAGTGCCCACTAGGAATCGCCCTTAGTTTAACAGATTGAGTGATTCAGTGCCCACTAGGGATCGCCCTTAATTTAACAGACTGAGTGATCCGTTCTTAGGCTATGGCAGTATATTATTTGAATCATGTCTGAACCACCACAAAAATGTTAATGTAAAAAACATTGAAAAGCCTATTTCTCAAAGGTGAAATGTTAAACACCTTTTCAAAAACTAATATTTGTAAAATAGCATTCTCATTTCGAGTAGAATTTAAAAAAACGTTTCTGCCAGATTTTGGTTTGCTTTTCATTTACAGATGAAATATTTTTCAGTTTCCGGCACCTTTCTAAAAAGCGTTCATTTGTCAGTTTGACCCCTTACAAACACAGCTTTGCTACTTACTGTGTAAAATGACGTCCCCTTCTTTTCTCACCAAGACTAGTTACACTTGGAAATTTTTATTGCACTGGTTTATTGCTTTCGTACGACTCGGTAAGGTGTTCCAGTATGTTTTCTTTTATTTTTCGCCAAATATTCTCGCGCGAAATCCTCTGAGACGGCTAGGATTAGAACAACATTTGCAGAGACACAATGTAACATGTTCACTTGGTCTAACTCATTTTTTAGAGATTCGAAATTTGAAAACATTGTCACGCGAACTCCTCTAAAACGGCTAGGGCTAGAGCGACGAAAAATGATGGAGCTAAATTTTTATAAAGATTTAGAGATTTTAGAGATACAGAAATTTGGAGCCTATTTTCAACCCTTTGGGCCTAAAAGACGATATGTAAGAGATACCTCCTCGGTCATGGTCAAAGTAAAGAATCGGAAGTTGACCATCATCTCGAAAACAGTTAGAGGGCCATTTTGAGGTTATTTTTGACCCGTTGGGCCTAAAAGAGCACAAGCAAGAGGTCCCCAGGTGACCTTGACCTCCTCGGTTGTGGTCAAGGCAAAAAACTGGAAATTGAGCATTTTTTCGAAAACAGTTAGGAAGGTTATTAGGGATATTTTGGGCCCAAAAGGCGATCTGCAAGATATCAGTGTACATCAGTGACCTTGACCTCCTAGTTCTTGCTCAATTTTGAATGTTGAGAGTTCAGAATCGTATTTTTGTGGCCTCAAGGGTAATTTTCGCTACTCGGTAGCTAAAACGGTCTAGTTGTAACTGAAGCTGATAATTCATTTGAAATGAACAGGTGAGATTTTGCATCTATGGGTCGCAATTATAAAACCAACACCAAATGTTTCACCATATTCAGCGTTTTTGGCGCATGCAGATCAAGCCCACATCATTCTGTAATGCACAGTGTGGCTGTTAGCAGATCTAGGGGCTTGTGCAAATCCTGCTACAGCCATTGCCCTTTGCATTCCTTGACCACCCCCTACCCCCACCCCCGCCCCCCAATATATATATATATAGTCTTTTAATCTAGTCTTTTTTACGTAACCTGTATTATATCTATAAATGTTTAGAGGTCGTATTTATTTAACTATCATTACATCACTTTGTTTTGAATTTATTTTTCCTGCCTATATTCTTGATGAATCACGGTCTGGAAATATGCATGCATGTACTCTATGTAACTCCTTTATTTTAGCATGCAAATAAAGTGACATATATATATATATATATATATATATATATATATATATATATATATATATATATATATATATATATATATATATATATATATATATATATGTAAATATATATATCACTACTGTTTGCTTCGAGTCTTGGTCATGAAAATGAGATAACGAAGTGGGAAACAAAGAGCGAGGTGCACAATTTCAGATGACGTACTACATATGTGTGAATTTGGTGAATCCTAGGACCAGTGTGTGTGATCAGAGGAGTGGAAAGACAAAATGACAGATTACTGAAGAGAAAAAAAGTCTGAAACATTGGTTCCTTACAACTTTCGACTTGCCAAGTGTTAATTATTTATTTTAAAAAAAACAGGGTTAATTTAAATGATGAATAAAATGGCATAAATGAGTATCCACTGAGTGCTGAGTGCAGTCTGCAATACACAGTCTTTGTGATGTAGGAGTTTCAAGCTGTGTGTTGAAAGGCAGCCAGTTAAATATTTACAGTTTACATAGAACGGAGTAAGAAGACGTGTCATTGCATTGGCCCGTCACGTATCCCTTCAAGGCTAAGGCTTATGCTTTTATTGTATCAATAAGACTTGTCTAATGGGTGGCAGGGGGAGGGGAGGGGGGAGGGGGGAGGGGGAGGGGGGGTAAATGACTGCTGTGAAATATGAATAAAATAAACACTGTTTTCTTTTTGCTTACATTATATTTATTTACACAACATACTGGGAACAAAATCTGACGATTATCATGTGTTGCAGTAGCCCCTAGCTTATACTAGTAATAGACACTTTATAGATCCGCAGCAAATGAGAGCGGCATCAAACTACACAGGAAATGACTATTTCAAAGTAAAATACAGCAGCAGTGACTCAACTATACTACTTCTCCTTCCCTCCCCCCCCCCCCCACCCCCAGGCCCCACGCCCCGCCCCCTACTCCTATTATAATTTCTGTTTTTTTTTAGTTATACGTCAACGATTCAACCATTGTAAGGTTTAGTTCGTTTCCTTTTTTTTCATTTATCTTATTATTTGAAAATGAAAATACTTTCATGAAAAAACGCTGACGTAAGCTTTTTTTCTTTCTGAATAAAGAACATATATCTCGTCCGAAAACGAGATCTAATAAAATACGACTTCCCAGTAAACACTGCGACATTGAAAAAACGTTGGATAAACGTTACGCTCAACGTTCGATGAACGTCTGGTTTTTGCATGTTTATGAGAATCGACATAACGTCTGTCCTTCCAGTGTTGGACAGACTTGATTATCTGATGTCTTATCAATGTTGTGCAAAGGTTTTTAAATCGAAGTTGAAACAACGTCCCGACGTTCTATAGACACCGGGAAATCGACGTTGCCTAGACGTCGAAAAATCGAGGATGTATAGCTCTGGATATCAATCTAGAATCGCCGTCATGACAGCTTAGTCATAGGGTAGCCACTCCTTCCTCACGACACCCTTGCTTTGAGGATATGCATGAATATTTTTCAAAACTACTATATCTTGGTTTTTGGCCTGTTTCGTTGGGGACCTGTTATGGCTACCACTTACGGTGAGCGATAACATGAGTATTTTGTCTTGTTTGTTTTTTTTTCGGTTGCGAATGAGACCTCGATGCAATGTCAATTTTTCGACATCCAGCCAACGTCAATTTGGTGACGTCTATTCATTATTCTGCCAAAGACGTTGATTACACGTCGTAGAAAGTTTTGATTGGCGAACAAAAACCAAAGCCCAAACAACTTTACTTATTTAACGTCTATTCAACGCTGTATCAAAGACCTTGGTCTATCTTCGTGCCCAACCACCACCAAATTACAGTTAGAGTTATTGTTGTGTTTTGATTGGCTCGATGTCGCAACCGCAAATAGACGTTGATTGGACGATGGGTTGTGCAGTGGGTGAAGGCATTGCGAGGTAGTTAGTTTATAAACATGAATAAATAATATAAAGTATGGCTTTGGCAAATTATCAACCATAACACACAGCCAAATCTTATTAATTTGCCATTCTTTATAGGTTGCAGTACTCGCTTTTATACTTAACTACCCAAGTACCAAAATGGAAAATACGGTGATGTGACCACAAATTTAAAAAAAAGTAGCACATTTCTGATATTTTTGCAGAAAGAAAGTTCAGAGTGCATTTTTGATCAATAAGTTTTTTGGCAATCTGCTCATATGTTATTATAGAACTATACAGTTTAATTTATTTATTTATTTAAATAATTGATTTCTTTTTCATTTATCTTACAGCACTCAAATTTTGGGCAGATAGTTATAGGTATAATGTGCCCAACCCTTGTCTAAAGTGCGTCTCGCATTTTTTAAGACAACGGCTTGTATGTGCACATCATAAGACCATCAATAAGAGTTTTTTTCTCGTAATTTATGAACCGTCATTAGTAATTACACATTACAGATTTTTGTAGAAGAAAATTGACATTGTTGTTTAAAACTTCAAATGACCACACAGGCACTAAAACATGCTTAAATGCCTAGTTGTTTACAAATCCACGGCAGCATACCGAGACTGCAGGCAGGAACTGCATTATAATATTATGCTAAAATAAACAACGAGGGTTACCCAGGTAACAACAACGTTTAATCTCAGTACGCATAACTACTTGTGAGCAATTGTTATTTGAAATTCTTCTCTTAAAATTCCAGCGTCGAAAACGCCAAACTACTCAGTACTAAAACTAGATACTTCACATTGGCATAGCAAATAGCACTTTAGAAAGTATCACGGAGGAGGGCGAAAAAAAGGTAATTAATATGACAATATATTTGTTTCAAAAATCGTTATAAAAATAAAACCACATTTGTGTTTAGACTGATTCGAAAACCCTCCCTTAGCCTTGCACGATGTTCAGGCTCGTGCTATCAGTGCCACAGGCTGCGGAGGGGTCTTTTCGGGTCAGTCCTCCCGCTCGTGTGGTCTTTTTTTTTCCAAGAGGGGACCATTCACGCACCAACTGGTTACCATGCGTGTCCATGACATTTTAAAACAACCCCTAAACGCGGTGTGCTAATAATACCCCTTTTTTTTAATCAAACGCGGGTCGAAATTCAGAAATAACCCCCCTTTTGTAGGAAACGCGGACTACTAAATGAAAAATTCCCCCTTTTTCAACAAAATTGGCATTCTATGCCGACCGCGTTTGGTCTCAAAATTATCCCCTTTTTCACGCTGTCTTTTTTTTTTTGAGGTGTGGGGACACATATGGTAACATAAGGTAACATATGGTAACATATGGTAACATATGATAACATAAGACACCAAATGAGCCCCCTAAATTCATCGTCTAGTCTCTTTACAGGAAATCGTTGGCCGGCAACAAAAAGGGGGGACTTGCTTCCGGTTAGGGGAAAAAAACCGGAAATGATATCAAGTCCAGAGCTTCCGGTGCCTCTGTCTTTAGGGGGCAACGTGACGTCACACCTAACAGCTGGTACACAATTTTAGACATACTGAGCAAAGACAACGAAGAGCTTCTTAAAGTTACACCTTTCATTTATGAATAATAGCGTTGGTTCTGTTTTTCTCTCAAGAAAATTACTTAGTTCGTGTCAAGCTTTTACTCCGTTCATTCCGAAATAACAGCCTCCAGAAACGGCCCATTTTGAATAATCTGAAGAAAAAAATAATAATAATAATAATAATAATAATAACAATAATAATAATAATAATAATAATAATAATAATAATAATAAATGCCAAAAATACCTAAAAGAGCATTAATTAGAAATGTTAAGTTGCAAGAAATGTAATACCTTTTTAACTTTCTTATTGTATAATGCTAGCTATTTGGAAGAGAACGGGGTGGGGGTGTAGGGTGGGGGTGGGGGGACAGGGAGGGGGAAACAAAAAGAGGGAAATACAACACAATTTCACTGCAGATTTTTTTTTTTTAATTCTCTTTGTTCCCCCAATAAGCAGTGTGTGTAGTTTTATAAATGTTCCCAAATTAAATAAAGTCATTTACGATGAGAACCACAGTAGACAAAAAAATCCTAACTTTTAAAAAGAAAATTACGCTGGCAAGGATTGACCTGTACTGAACAGGGATTTTATTCAAAGGGAGGGAGGAGGGACAAATCTAGAGTTCCTAAAATAAATGAAAGCTCACCATGTCCTGGTCTGTACATGGAACGCCAACACCGCAGTTGAACTGAATCTCAACAGTGACCTTTTGGTCAAGGTCAACAGCCACATTGATGGCGTTGGTGAGACATTTGAGCTTTAGTGACACTGTGACACGCCTTGGAATTGTCTGGCTGTCGTTGACGTACTCCATGTCCTCACACGACCTCCTCATCGAGTCTGAAAGAGGACACGTCACACGCTACACGTCACGGGTCACACACCACCACCACCACCACCACCACCACCACCACCACACGTGACATACCACACATCACACGTCACCCGCCCAATCCGCACGTCACAGGCCACTCACCACATGTCACAGGTCACTCACCACATGTCACACGCCACTCACCACATGTCACACGCCACTCACCACATGTCACACGCCACTCACCACATGTCACACGTCACTCACCACATGTCACACGTCACTCACCGCATGTCACGCGTCACTCACCACATGTCACACGTCACTCACCACATGTCACACGTCAACAGCCACAGGTCACACACCATACACCTCACGTCACACACCACAAAAAGATTTAATTACTATAAGCTTGCTTCATGTTTTTGTTCTTTATTTGGTAACTGGAGAATAAAAATATTTGTGACAAAAAAGTAGTACATATTTTGGATCAAAATATGAGAATTTCATAGCAGTAACCTACGCCATTGCCTGTCAGTAAAAGGCATAACATATCCATACGTGTTTGGGAGGTCACAGAGTGGTCCACCCAGTGCCTACCTGTTTTGGAATTTCACAGAGCGGTCTACACAAAAGTGCCCACCAGTTTGAGAGGTCACAAAGTGGTCTATACTAGTGCCTACCAGTTTGAGAGGTCACAGAGCGGTTCACACTAGTGCCTACCTGTTTGAGTGGTCACAGAGCGCTCCACACTAGTGCCTACCATCATCTGGAAGTACGCAGTGCGCATCTGTAAGGTCAAGGAGAGATTGTACGAGAAGGCCACTTCTGTTCCCGCCCTCAGGCTGAACTGGTAAGTATTCACGCCATCTCGCGTCGACAGCAGCTCTGTGAAAATAAATCTCATGGCAGACACACGCATTCTCTACGGCTCTGTGAAAAAAAATCTGGTAGTGTCGGGGGTGGGGGGGGGGTGAGGACGAAAAATACAAGTCGTTGGCCGGCTGCAACAAAAGCTGGTGGACTCACGTAAAAAATCATGACTGCTGGCGGCCAAAAAATAAATAAATAAATAAATAAAATTTTAAAAAAAAGGGAACAAAACAAAAAAACCCTGCAGGACTCGCAACTAATATACTAATATACTAATTTGGATCATTTCGAAAAAAAAAAACTTGAAATGAAAAAGAAAAAAAAAAGTGACCTAACAAGAGCCAACCAGAGCTAATCCAGAATCCAACCGGATCCAATCTATACCCCAACCAGAGCTAATCCAGAGCCCAACCAGAGCCATTCAGTAACATATTACCGTACAATAAAGTGTTTGATATAATAATATTGAACACAATTGCTGCTAATGTCTAAAACTATTTCCATACGAATTATTAGCATATAATAGAATTGACCTGGGAGCAAAATCCAGGGATAAACCAGTTCTAGAACGAAACACGAATGCCGTATCGGCTTGCACTTAAGCATAACAAGAGCATCGTTTCGACTGAATACAAAGGCACAAAGGACAAATTGCTAATAGTTAAAGAAAAAAGAGCACATAAAATAAATAAATAATCTGAACTAGAGATTAAAAAAAAATGCTGAATGAAATTGATAAAGTGATCAATATGTGAAAGATCACTGAAGAAAAAAATCAATATCTATCAAGCTTAAAATAAGGTTAATTTCTAACAAAAAGATATGCCGCTAATAAGCAGGTTTTCTTTTTAAATAGCGTTGAATGAAATTTATATTTTTTTGGCACTTACCTGGCGCAAACGTTGTTGTTTGACGCGGACCTTGGGCTGAAGGAAAAGCTAGGAATCTGTCGAAGAACTCCCTATAAACACCAATTCGGTACCGTTAGTGCAAAATAATGAGGACCTCTGGCTGTGGGGTAGTACGTGTGCAAGTGGAGGCACAGACAGGCACGTGGAGGTATGGCGAGAGTCTGCGTTCCCGGGGGGGGGGGGGGGTGTCTGAAGCTCGAGGAAGTGGGACGGAGAAAGAGCATAAATGCTTTATGTTTGTAATTTATGGATGATCCTTCGAGATAGAAGATGTTTAGAGTATAGTTAGCGTGTTCCAGAATGCGTACAGTGGTTAGTCTGTGACTCGCGTCTGCGCACGTATACAGTGGTTAGCCTGTGACTTGTGACT
Organism: Protula sp. h YS-2021; assembly: GCA_949752745.1. NCBI lineage: Eukaryota > Metazoa > Annelida > Polychaeta > Sabellida > Serpulidae > Protula > Protula sp. h YS-2021. The sequence goes on from OX457030.1 coordinate 68,439,214, forward strand.
ACGCACATATACAGCGGTTAGTCTGTGACTCGTGACTACGCACGTATACAGTGGTTAGCCCAGATCCCTTGGCACACCTGTACACAATGGTTATCCCTTGACTTGTAATTCGATAAGGTTCTGCTTTTTTCATTTTAATTACAAAGGTGATCATAGTTTATGTGTTAATGAGGGAAGAAGCCCGCTGTGAGATTCAGTACAACAGAGAGTGCAGATAAACAGAGAATGCAGACAAGCAGAGAATGCAGACAAACCTGTTTCCTAGGGACCTCTTCTCGGGACCAACAATCACACCACCAACTGCAACATCTGAAAAGGAAGTACGAGAGAAGACGGAGGATTACTCTGTGTGGTTGTGTGTGGCTGTGTGGGCGTGTGTATGTGACTGTCTGCGTGTGTTTGTGTGTATGTGTGTGTGGTTGCGCGTGTGTGTGCGTTTGGTAATACGTGTGTGTATATGTATGGTTGCTCGTGTGTGTGTGTGTGTGTTTGTATGTGTGTGTGTGGTTGTGTGTGCGCGTGTGTGTGTTATGTAGTTGCGTGTGTGTTTGGTTGTGTGTGTGTGTGTGTGTGTGTGTGTGTGTGTGTGTGTGTGGTTGTGTGTGCGCGTGTGTGTGTTATGTAGTTGCGTGTGTGTTTGGTTGTGTGTGTGTGTGTGTGTGTGTGTGTGTGTGTGTGTGTGTGTGTGTGGTTGTGTGTGCGCGTGTGTGTGTTATGTAGTTGCGTGTGTGTTTGGCTGTGTGTGTGTGTGTGTGTGTGTGGCCACTGATAACAAAATGGAGTGAGGGATTTTTATATATCTCACAATACATCATGTTATTATATTATTATATATTATATATATTGGCCACTTCACGTAGTATTTGCTGTCATAATTAAAAACAGATTCCAGTCTTATTCACATCTTCGGTCTGGAACTGGCTAATGATAATTAATAATATTAATAATGTTATTAACTATTATCCGATCTTGAGAAAGATAATAATTGCAGGATATGTCTTCTTCTTCTTCTTCTTTTTTGTTTGTTTGTTTGATTTTTGTTTTTTTTGTTTTGTTTTTGTTTTTGTTTTTTTTTTTGCCTCGAAATGAATAGAATAAGCGTTTGTGTGTCACGTGACGCACCCTGTGAGTTGTATGGGAGATGACGTAGGGTTTCTCCCGGGAGGTTGAAGAAATCCCATCTCCTTTGCTCCGCCACTGGGTCTTCTCTTGCTCTTTTGCCAACAGCTCTCTCTGTAAACAAACCCGTTATCACGGTGTATTTTACAGCTCTCAGTCCTGTCCCCCCATAATCCTCCCCCACCCCCACCCCCCGTTACCCCACCCACCCGCCCCTGTTGTAACTGAAATTATACACAAGTAAGTTGTCTGGCATACAGCGGTTACCCACGCTCCGGGAACCATTCCACAGATGCGACGCCATTCGCATCCAGAGACCAGTTCCAGTGGTTTTCCGTTCCAGGCGCCAGACAACTTTCCCGTGCATATATTTCCGTTGCAACAGTGCGAATTATTATGTTTTAGATGTACCATAAAAATTTGTGGATTCGTGTAAATTAATACATCGAAGGCAGCGCGTACATCAAGCATTTGTAGAATAATCGGTCTGAAAACAAAGATATAAATATGATAACAAAATGGTGTTCTAAAAAGCATTGCTCATTATTTTGACAACGGCAACATTGGCTATGATTGGCTTCGGTAGTAGTGGTAATTGAAATAATGTGAGGTGCTGAGGGGAGGGGGGGTAGGCGCAGGGGTTGGAGCACAGGGAGGGGGGGGGGGGAGTAATACCCTCTCCCACTCACCTGAGCCAGGTTGTGACAGGAGCATGTCTGTAAGCAGCTCTCCATCATCGCGGTTCCTGGACAGACCACCCTGGACCGCATCGAAATCCGGATACATGGAATCCTTGTCAATATTTCTGGATAGAAGCCCCAAACGGTGGCCATCGCGGAAGGAGTCTGAAAATACAAGCAAAGATAGCATTTATGTCACCATTTCATAAACATTATACCTTCATTACAGTTATTAGGGTTCTTCATTGCTGTTCTGCATCTTTTGTGAACGCTTGAATTTTATCTGATGCCCTATTTGAGGCTGCGACATCTACCGACATCTACCGAAATCTGCCGACATCCACCGAAATCTGCCGACATCTACCAAAATCTGCCGACATCTACCGAAATCTTGCGAAATCTGCCGACATCGACCGGCATGTGCCAACATCTGCCGATCTATTAATTACGTTTCTAAATAGTTACTGTTGGCCGGGTTTTCACGCCACCAAATCACAACGTCTCTACAACGTCTTTTGTCGCAACGTTGGCTAGAAGTCGAGATATTGTTGTATATGAAAATCGAAGGAACGTCTTCTCTCCGACGTTGTGTAGACGTTCGGGATACAATTAAAAACAATCTTATGTTATCGCTCGCCCTAAATGGCGGCCATACTAGATGATTTTTAGAGAGTTTAGTCGAACGGATGACTGAAACATAAGAATGTGAAGGGAGCGTACGTATTATGGCACATTTTAGGAAAAATAAATATGATTTTTTTCGTACATATTCTACTGCACATGATGACCGAGGAGTGGGGGGGGGGGGGGGAGAAGGGAAGCTATGGTTTCTCAGGAATGTTCATTTCCCCATGTCTACACAACGCCATTTTCCCGTTTGTACAACGCCATACTCCCGAGGCCTATCTAAAGTCTATACCTCAGTATCTATCGTACGTCAGTGGATAAGTGTTCTTTCGACTTTCATATAACGCGAAAGTCCGACGCTGATCCGGGGTCTAGCCTATCCAACTGTCTATCCAACGCTTATCCAACGTTTATCCAACGCCTGTCTAACGTCTGCCCAACATCGCATTGACTGGGGGCGTCCCAGTTCAACAAGTTCCGTATATTCTGTGAGCCTGAACATTCTGATAGCAAAAGTGATACTGAGCCAAAAGTGGTCTTTGTTTGGGCGGGGGGGGGGGGAGGAGGGAGGGGGAGGAGGCAGGGGGAAGAGGTCATACTAGGAGACAACTAAGGCAGATGTATGGAAAAGTGGTCCTATTTTCAAAGCGCTTTCATTTCAGCTGAAAAATAATTTTAAGCCAAAAATACCTGAGCACTTGATGCTCAAACAGCCAATCAGAAGGCAGAAGCAGCTTGTTAGCGTTGTCAGATGCATTGTGGGTGCTCAGCTGGTTTTTTTATCTGGATCTCAAATCGGGAAAAAAAATCTTCTGAAAGAAATTTAAAAGAGAAATATAAGAATATTCATTTGTCTAGAATCACATTGTGACGTCCTCTAAAGTGAAATATATATATATATATATATATATATATATATATATATATATATATATATATATATATATATATATATATATATATATATATATATATATATATATATATATATATATATATATATATATATATATATATATATATATACCAGATATATACCAGAATCCCGAGATCATCTGACACCAGCAATGGAATGTTTTGTTGGTGTACACCTCCTCAAACAACTGTCAGAAAAAAATACTCGGATTGGACCACTTCGGGCCGCTTTTTCCGGTCCCGAGCCTTCAGAATGCCTGAGATCGGACCACTCTCAGTCAGTGGGGAATCCACTGTATTTTTGCGGTACATTACTTACACCACTGGGCATGTTGCCGTCTTAGATATTGTTGCTAGGGATTATGGTAGCAAGTGTGTAACCAGACAGGGGCTTAGTTTTGGTTCAATGGTTCAAAATGTGTCGAAATAGTAACATTCCTATTTCTGGACCTATGGTCCAAGAAAAACCGCTAAAATTTGCTGAAGAACTGTCCATTGCAGACTTCAAAGCTTCAAACGTTTGGCTAGACAAGTTCAAAAGGCGGCATAGCATTGTTTTCCAAACCGTCTGCGGGGAATGTGGATCCATAGACAACGACACAACCCGCAAAATTTTACCCAAGTAGGACCAAGTCTCCCAAATGGGACCACCTCTGAAATAGGGCACATGTTATCCGGTCCCAAGTATGGTCCGATTTCAGAGGTTCCACTATATATATATATATATATATATATATATATATATATATATATATATATATATGTATATATATATATGTATATATATATATATATATATATATATACAGTAAAACCCCGGATATGGACACCCCTCTATTACGGACACCCCTGAATTATGGACAACATTTTTCAGTCTGTTTTAAAAGGCCATAGAGTTCTGTTATATCTAGACCCCTCTATTGTGGACACCCCTCTATTCAGAATTAGGGACACTCTTTTTATCCCGTAAGTACGGTTACACATTTAAGACAACCCCTCTATTGTGGACAGTAAAATTGCTGCCCATATTTTGTAGGTTATGTAAACAACCCCTATCAGCTTGTTACTCGGTAATGTTTGTTTTTTCGCTATTGTTATATGTGGGTATCGGGTACATTATATTGAACACAGTGCACGTAAAGACAATAGAGCTTATTACAAAAGATGTGTGCCTAAGAGAGAAGCTTTATACTACTAAACCCTATTGACATGTGCTCCGTCTTTTAAAATGCGTAAAGGAACAAGTAATTCATTGTCTTTATACTCAGTTGTTATACAAGATGTTAAGTCTGAATATCGATGGTGTGAAAAGAAAACGGAACGAACTTTCGCTATCTGATAAAGTTAAAATAATCAAAGCTAGTGATGGAAAAAAGTGTAGGAAAAATAGCCAAAGATTTAAGTTGTAGTTGTCAGACAAAACAGAACCTCGAAATTAGGGACACCCCGCCATTAGGGACAAAATTATTCAGTCACTTTTTGTCCCTAATAGCGGGGTTTCACTGTATATATATATATATATATATATATATATATATATATATATATATATATACACGGAAACCCCGGGATCGGACCACACTGAAAATCGAACCAATGGACTTTGTGTGTTGATGACCTCTGAAAGAACTCTGGAGATGTTGCCATTTGAATACTTGAAAAGGAGCTTCGACATCTCAGGTTTAACTGCTTTAAAAGTTCTCAATAACAAGACCTTTAAAAATAAGATTGTTCTGGTTGAAAAAAGGGAAAAAAATATGTTAATTTGGTTTATTTATCAACTGGAAAATAAGTTAAATTGAGAAAAGAGATCAATAGTTGAATTAAAATTTTTGTTCTTGATATCGAAAATGTCAATTTCGTTCAAATGTCGCTCGGCTTAATGTATGGATATTTCCTTGTATACTATTAATTTAGGTAACTCGTCACGAAAAAAATAAACTCAAGTTATCCCTTGTTTTTGTATATAAGAAGCAAAAATTTGATTATCAAAAATAAAACGGAATTCAAAGGAATCGCAGGATAAAAACACGAAAAATCTGCCACTATCCGGTGAGGTCGAAATAATTCAACAGAGACAAGTTGGACAAATTGTTTAAGTAACATTTTTCTTTATTTTTAATGAGGTTTTAGCAGGTTTTTAACAGATGATGGATACACAGTAGTCGTATTCAATACGATTTTTCTATTTTTCTATTTTTTCTATATATATATATGTGTGTGTGTGTGTGGGTGTGTGTGTGTGCGTGTTTTATGACATTAAGCTCGACCCAACACCACAGGGAACCCCCGCGCATCTCCTTTGCCTGTGATAAAATAAACAAATTATACTCAAACCACATTGTGAACGTGCGTAACCGTACACAAGCGGAACCTGTGCGAATCGTCGCGTATACATGATTGTGGTTAAAACATCCCCGTCCCAAAGAAATCACCAACAAAATCTATAAACAAGAATATTCGACCCATCTTGCTGACAAGTGTTATTGCGAAAGAACTGGAAAGAATTGTTATAAACGAGAGACGTAAATGCGCCAAACCAATCAAGAAGCAATTCGGCAATCAAAGGAATGTTTCGACAACCAAACTACTTGAAGAAATATTGCATGGCTATTATAAAAGAACAGATCAAAATAAAATGGTACTGATTGCGTTTCTAAGCTATGCCAAAGCATTTGATCACATCAGTAACCACATCCTGATGTCAAAAGTTAAAAAAAAAACAGGATCACCTCCCTCAATCGTAAAGTGGCCTTCCTTACCAAACGATATCAGATGGTTAGAATTGAATCGAACATGTCAAAACCATGCCACATGAAGGCAGTCTTACCACAGGGTGCCATTCTTGGGATGGAAGGATTCATTATAATGATTAAGGACTTAAATCCAGCCTTACCACTGTACAAATATGTCGACGACAGGACACTGTATGAAATAATCCCAACCGGAAGCCAAAACACTTTCAGCAATCTATTGATCTTACCAACGAATGGACTTAAGATAACGACATGAAAATAAAACCCAACAGAAATAAATGAGATGTCAATAAATTTCAGCCCAAAAGAGTCTCACCTGCCCGCAATAGTGACTTATGGCGAGGCAATGTATCAAACTCGTCGGAGTTACAATACAGGACAACCTTAAATTTGATCAAAGGATTTGGTTAAAAATGCCGCCACTTTAACTATACTTTCTTGCCGAACTAAAAAGATCGAGTCTCAATCAAGACGAACTTGTCAACTTCTTTACTTCCATAGTCCGGTCGAGACTAGAGTACGCGGTACCAGCCTGGGCAACAAACCTTACAGCTGAACAATCTGAAGCTTTAGAAACGATACACAGGTGAGTACTTCACATAGTAGCTCCAGCACCTGTCATATAAAGACGCTCTGGCCTCGCTAAAACTGAAACCAGAAGAAATGAAACCAAAAGAAATGACATCTGCAAAAAGTTCTTTGAAAAAATAGTCCCCAAAAAAACGTCAATCCCCCCGTTTATCCCCAAGAAAAGAGGCGTTACATAATACTCGACACAACAGAAAATTCCCCCTTCCAAACATCAAAACCGAAATATATAAGAACTCCTTCATCCCCTACGGATTGTTCAATCTTCAGTAACCCACATGAACTCGAAACCAGCATAGTTATTTTACACAAATATGTTATCTGCAAAAAGTTCTTTGAAAACAAAATAGTCCCAAAAAAGACAACGTCAATCACCAACTTTTACCCCCCACCCCCCCCCCCCAAGAAAAGCGACTTTGCATAATACTAGACACCACAGAAAATTCCCCGTTCCAAACAACAAAATTGATATGAGATATAAGAATATCAAAGATATATAAAAGATATAGGGTCTCCTTCATCCTCTACGCAGTGTTCAATCTCTAGTAACTCATATCAATTCGAAACCAGCAAAGTTATTTTACATGAATCTTTGAAACTACCTCATTTTCTACTTAAATCTCTTTGAACTAAAAGGAAACATTTAAACTTGAGAGTAAAACATCATTAACTAAAACGACTCAAGAAACTTTTAATATGATTAATTTGCATGTATCTGATTCAGTTATGTTCATTATTTATTTATTGTTTTACATAATTCAACTGTAATGGTTGAAATAAACTCTACCCTTCTCTACTCTACTCTATTCTACTCTACTCTACTAGAGGTTTTATTCAAAAATATTTTCTGGCTTGCTGCATCCGGGCTTAGCGATGACCTTTGTTTCGATATGGTTAAGGTTGCGGTGCTACGTTGTTGTCCAACAGCCAACCTCTACCGCGATTTGATATGTTGTGTGCAGTACCTTTTACTTCGCAGAGCCACTCGAGATTCCGCGAAAATAGTACTCATAGTGTCAGAGACTACTTTTTTAAAAATATCCATCCGCCTTGTGTTTATACATAAACAGATCGATCTCCCAAGAGGTCGTCTGTTCCATAACAACGGCGGCGTTGAACATTCGTTCTGATGGAACGCTCGTAGCCTGGGGGAAAACTATTCATCGAGTTCTGCCACACTTCCGGTGTTCTTTTTTTTTTTTGTTCTTGGTCTAATAGCTTCACATAGGACTGTACCTTGGTATTTAAGTGACTACCGAATAAACTGCACCTAATTTAAAACATCATTTTGTGAACATAATTCAAATTGTTCTCATTGTTTCTCATTGTTCCGTAAATTCACCACTAACAGACACATAAAATTACAATAAATTTTGCATTTTGCATTTTTTGCCTTGTTTTCCACACACAAAACCTCATTTTCTACCATTTTTATTTCTTTCAAACTTATCCCACGTTCGAACACACGTATGACGAAGCAATGGTTGACAGAGAGTTTCCGCCTTCGGATAAAATCCAATTAGTGGTGGCAAAAGCCCCTTTATATTTTGTCAGCCATAATATTACTCACGGGTGCACGTATAACGAAGTTGTTATTTGTTCAGCAAAAAGATATCTGTATCTTCACCAAAGCTAAGCCATGCAACAAACGCAGGCATGCGACTAAGATTTCAGATTTTCAAAGCTATCAGACTTATTTATACTTGGGGATTTGCCAAAATCCCCTTGTGTACTGAATTTGTACAAAAATTTTTGCCGCATTTATGGCATGTTTTCTTCTGCTTTTTTTGAATTTGTCCGTGGAACTAGTCAGAGGCCGTTAGGGCTAGAAAGATAAAATTTGGATATGATAAACTTCAGTATGTCTAGTTTATCCTCCTGTATTTTTTTAATTTGCTTAATTTTTCAATTAAAAAACGACAAAACAAATTTGCAAAACAGGCGGCAAGAGGCTGAGAGCAGTAGTTTAAGCTGTCATGATATCAGCCTCGGTGTATTGATCGCTCAACTCTCAATGAAAGCCATCACAGCATGCGTGTGCAAGTTTAAGTTGGTTGCAGCGTTTGGGTTTTTTAACACTTGACAAGTCTTTGACTTGGTCAAGGTTTATATGAATTTGTGTGGGCATCCGTTGATGCCTTTTCTTCTTGACAGTAGAAATTCATTTTCTTGTCTCAGCTTCCTCTGTGACACTACAAGCCCTAGGACCACAGAACTTTGTACTTATGTAGATCTTGATTTGTGGGTCTGCGTCTACCATTTCTTTTTAATGCTTAAAACGCCACGCGAACACAGCTGGTTTTAGAATAAATAATAACTGTTAACTAGAACCGTATTTCGCTAGCGAAACGTTAAACACTTGACAAAAATTAAAACGCAAAAATGCTTCCTTCAATGGGTTATTTCTTGAATAATATAAAGTATTTTACAACAGTGTGTCATACATCTATGTACAGAGCTTATGGCACAGCATGTATGCGGCTTATAATATTCTAAAAAAAATCGGACCACTGTCAGAAAAAAACTCCAGATAGATATATTAGCAAACAGCACAGCTTGAATCCATCTTATAAGGCGAGAAGTGTTTGGTTTTTTTGACTTAAGGTTTGATTTACTGATCAGGCATACGCTGTGTTATCTGTTTACGCAATGAGAGCTCCGCATTCACTTGCAAAAATACACTCTTTTCACAAGGCGTTTTAACAAAGAAAACGAAATCGAAGACTTAAAAAAGTGGCATGCACACGTTCAGATCAAGCACTTCATAAGTCCCATGTTTCATGCTCCTAGGGCCCATAGTGTCAGAGAAGAAGAAGACACAAAAATCGGAAAACTGTCAAGCAGGAAAAAGGACGAACGGCTGCTCGCACAAATTCATATAACCCTTGCAAGCTAACAGCTTGTCAAGGTTAAGTACAGCGCATTTAAAAGCAAAGTAACGGCTGAGCAAAACAGCACAGCTTATGTGCGCTACGCGAGCTCTGCCTGCATAGAGAAAAAGTCCTTGTCCATTCATACAATAAAGCCGTTGAACCAACATAACCAAGCAAATGTACACGGTTTATAAACAGAATTCAAACTGTGATGTTTGCTAATATATCAACGACATGACAATTTCACTAGAAAAAAAACTTGTCCATATAAAACATTGACTTACTAATAAGTCCAAAATATTAATATTCTTTAAGAACGGGGGGACGCCCGGACAGTTTCCGTGGGAGGGGGATGGTTTAGAGCCATTGAGGATGAACATGCCAAAGTGAGTGTTTATTTTTAACTTTTAATGTTTGTCAAGTGAGTGATGAAATTTGGCTCACTGACAGAGGGCGATTAGACGCCGTAAAATCCTCATCTTTTTAACCACGACCTTAGAGAACGAGTGTCATCCTCGGTAATGGTCAATGTCAAAAACCAAAAGTGGACCATTATCTCGAAAACGGTTATAGATAGAGCGATTCTGGGCTTATTTTTTTACTATTTGGGCCCAAAAGATGATATGTAAGAGATACCTCGGTGACTTTGACCTCCTCGGCCATGGTCAAAGTCAAAAACACGAAGTTGACCATTATCTCGAAAACGGTCAGAGATTTTGAGCTTATTTTCGACCCTTTGGGCCTAAAAGATGATATGTAAGAGGTTAGGGGTTCAGAATCGTATTTTTGTGCCCCTAAAACGGTCTAGTTTCAGACTTTATTTCTAATCTTAACTTAATGGTAATCTTAAACTATTCTGTTTGTCTTAACACAAGAAAGCTTTATGCAATAAAATCCAAATTTGAACAATTTGTCTGTCGTTCTTTTGTTCAAAATATTGCTCAGTATTTCAAGCTGATCGTACTTAAGTGCGCAAAGCTATGTCCTTTTCGATGTCCGTTTCATACCACGGCTATAACCCGGCTTGACTAATCCTTGCGAGCTTAAATCCGTACCTTTTAGGATTAGCTTACGCTCTGTGTATCAGAACATGACGTCACTCTTCGGCATTACGTCATCGCGCTGTTTAGAACTTGACGCTACGCTAAGCAAATCCAGTGAGCGTTCATACCGCGGTTTTTTTTTCTTAGAATCAATTAATCCATGCAGAATTAGTTAATCCCGACTGCTTGCTTTTTTTTCAAACTGTGGACTTGCTCAGGATGAGCTAAGCAAGTCCCAAGCAACTCCTAAGCAAATCCGCAGTATGGAAAGGGAGTAAGATAAGGAAGACTTACCTTGGCACCTTCCGTCGATCTCGTGGTAGTTTGTGCCTGTGTATTGTGGCTCCTTTTATACGTATCTCACGTGCATTTTCAGACATTTTCGCTTTTAAAAACGATGTGATACATACCGCATATTGCCTGTTAAGGGCTACCCCGTCCTGTGTTCGTTTCCGTGATTTAGCCGACCACACACAAATGCCAAATGGAAAGTGGCAAGGCATGACTTTTAAAATACCGACAAACATTTCCCTTTTGAAATGAACATTGGCTATGCCAGAGCTTCCTGCCCCGCTCTGCGCAGCACCCACGTATGTCTCACTCAGTTCCTGGCACGTTACGTCAGGATTCAATAACTGCAAAAGTGCACGTGCTTATTTTAATATACCCAGAAAACAATGCAATGTTGTATGAACGTTGGATCGACGTCACAATCCGACATCGGGTCAACGTAGTTACTATTATTATTATTATTATTATTTTTGGCGGTTGATTGTGCAAATCGAAATATCGTCTGTGGCTTGACGTTGAAGAGACGTCGATTATACGAAGTCTTAACGTCTTTATCAGCATTACACGCCGGCAAAAATTACCATTAGGTGGTGACTAACATACAACGTACAATAGACGTACTTTTTTATTGCGATCAATAACAACCAAATTATAACGAGATATATGATTTGCAATTTGGTCTGCAGATATCGCAACTTGAAATCTACTTTTAATCAACTATGTCTATGTTAATAAGCATTTCCGGAATACACTGTAGTAGTAAGTGCAAGACACATGACTGGTGCTCTCTTTTTCAGGGGCCGTATATATAAACTCTGTTAGTACTCTATTTTTCGGGGCCATAAACGTAGACACGGTTTTGTTGGGTGGGGAGGGGGGAGGGCATAAACATACACAACGTTAGCGCTTATTTCAGGGGCTTTATACATAGACACGGTTAGTGCTCTATTTTAGGGACCATATATATAGACATGGCCAGTGCTGTGTTTTAGAGGCCATATACACCGGAACCCGGGAAATCGGACCAGCTACGTCACTGGCCAAAAGTGGCCCGATTTCCGGGGTGGTCCCATTTCGGGGTTCCTATATATATATATATATATATATATATATATATATATATATATATATATATATATATATATATATATTTATTTATTTATATATATATATATACACCCGAACACTCGCGTAACGTCTAAAATACATCTATACTAGATCGGCAATATCGGCAACTTCGTCGGCCGATGTATCGGTTGCACATAGGATTAACTATGGCCCGACGCATAATAGATATAGCGGCTTCGTACATCGGATATACATCGGGCCGATATATCTTTAATACGTCGGGCCAACGTCGGAAATATCCCTACAAATTCTTCGACGTCGGATACCAACCGTCGGCTATACGTTGGTTATACGTTTATATTCCGATGCATTTCCGACGAACTTCCGATGACTTTTATACGTAAAAAAATTGTTTCTAACCTTAACTGACCCATTGAACCTTTACCAACCATTCATAATTCACATATTCATACATACACCATAGCATATCAATATACAACATAGCATATCTATATATTGCAACTGAACACTAGTACTTACTCGGGTTTGAACCGGGGACCTCTTGCATCCTAGGCGCGGAACATACCTCTACTCCACGGCGGCTGGGGCTAGTTTATTGAGGCTAATGATAATTTTCAAGTATATTCATAATGCTCCACTATTGATTCTTCATAATGTCCCCTACAAAACGTCAATCGATAAATTTCCGACGCCAAATAAGCATAGGAAAATATGCGTTTTATAGACGTATAAAAAATACGTATAATATACGATTGCAATATCGGCATCTTTTTTCCGATGTATTTCCGACATCGTTTATACATAGGAAAATATGCGTTTTATAGACGTTTAAAAAAATACGTATAATACGCGTTGGCAATATCGGCATCTTTTTTCCGACGCTGTGGAATATGTGGAGCACTCGTACACAACGCAATATATATATATATATATATATATATATATATATATATATATATATATATATATATATATATATATATATATATATGTATATATATATATATATATATATATATATATATATATATATATATATAGTTTTCATTTCAAGTTATGCGTGAAATACACAAATTCAGAGATCCATTGGAAATCGGTATATTTCCGACGTTTCACCGACAAATATAACTATATGTATAATATACGTATATTTTTATACGCATATTACATGCTTGTAATATCTCAAATAAAAACATTAGTTTTCGTCGGAATTCGGTATATTTCCGACGTATAGCCGATGCAGTGATATATTTGTATATTATACGATTATTGTAATATCTCAAATAAAAACATTAGTTTTCGTCGGAATTCGGTATATTTCCGACGTATAGCCGATGCAGTGATATATTTGTATATTATACGATTATTGTAATCCGTCGGTTATACATCAGTAATATCTTTTTCAAAAACAATTAAGTTTTGTTCCGTCGGAAGTACGTCTATGTCAGACGTTGGGCCAACATATACAAATATATGTATAATGTACGTATAACTAAATACATCGAATATACGTATGCAATATCCGTTTCATTTTTTTTAACCATTGGTCGGAAGTTAATCTATTTCCAACGTATAACCAATGCATAAAAATATATGTATAATATATGCATTGAGAAATACGTGTAATATATGAATATAATATTTTTAGCAAAAAAAATTCTTAATTGGTCGGAAGTTCGTCGGAAAAAGATGTCGGCCCGATGAATATTTGCCAACATCTATTAAACTGAGGAAAAAAATCATCGGGCCAACGTCGGTAACCGATGAACTTCCGATGCATTACCGATGCATCGAAGCCGATGCCGACGTTTTCCGACCTGGTTTATACCGTTCCGACGTCGGTCCGACGTTGCGCGAGTGTTCGGGTATATCCATCCCCCCTCCTCCTCCCCCTAGTGCCCTCCTACCAGATACGTACTTCAAGGCATCCTGAAGAGCATCTTAATTCTTTCACTTCATTGGGAAATACTGTGCCATTTCATTTCGACTGGGAGATTGGGGTATGTTTGTTGGGGCTAGAGGATTGTGTGTGCATGACGGAGTGGCTACAGCTTCCTGTACACATATACCAGCTGCACTAACCTTCCTGTACACAAACATACCAGCTGTACGAACCTTCCTGTACAAACGCGTACCAGCTTTACTAATGTTCATGTACCCACACACATACCAGCTGCACTAACCTTCCAGTACACACACATTCCAGCTGTACTAACCTTTCCGTACACACATATATCAGCTGTACTAACCTTTCTGTACACACGTATCAGCTGTACTAACCTTCCTTTACATACACATACTAGCTGTAATAACCTTCCTGCACACACCCATACCAGCTGTACTAACCTTCCTGCACACACCCATACCAACTGTACTAATCTTCCTGCACAAACCCATACCAGCTGTACTAACCTTCCTGCACACACCCATACCAGCTGTACTAACCTTCCTGCACACACCCATACCAACTGTACTAACCTTCCTGCACACACCCATACCAGCTGTACTAACCTTCCTGCACACACCCATACCAGCTGAACTAACCTTCCTGCACACACCCATACCAGCTGTACTAACCTTCCTGCACACACCCATACCAGCTGTACTAACCTTCCTGCACACACCCATACCAGCTGAACTAACCTTCCTGCACACACCCATACCAGCTGTACTAACCTTCCTGCACACACCCATACCAGCTGTACTACCCTTCCTGCACACACCCATACCAGCTGTACTAACCTTCCTGCACACACCCATACCAGCTGTACTAATCTTCCTGCACACACCAATACCCGCTGTACTCACCTTCCTGCACACACCCATACCAGCTGTACTAACCTTCCTGCACACACCCATACCAGCTGTACTCACCTTCCTGCACACACCCATACCAGCTGTACTAACCTTCCTGCACACACGCACACCAGTTGTACTAGCGGGGGGTGGCGGACGTGTGGGCGGGGGGTGAACATAATGAGTTTGTGTGTGGAAGGACAACGTAGATTTGCGTTTGTTGGACGGTCTTCCTGATTTTGTGTGAAGGGGCATCCTTCGTGTGGAGGCGGCGGGGGCGGTGTGGAGGACATCCTGTGTTCGTGTTTGTGTTGGGAGACATTATCAGTTTGTGTGAATAGTGATATCATGAACGTGTGTATGAGTGGATATCCCGAGCCTGTGTAAGAGGGGAGCATACTGGTTGTATGAATGCGGGGGAATCCTGAGCTTAGGTGCGTGTGTGTGGGGGGGGGGGGGGTGGGGCATGCTGCTCACAGATGTGTTGGGGCATGCTGCGAATGTGTTGGGGGCGGTCTGAGTTTGTGTTGGGGAAGGAGCATCTGCGGAACAATTTGAGTCACGTGGTGACCTTTCAGGGTTTCTTCGTTCTGTCGTCATTTTTACGTCACTTCTAAATGCGACAGTAGTCGACATAAACCTCTGTTTTTGTTGTAATTAGTAAAATGACAAAGTTTATTTCACTTCATATTTTGGTAACAACAACAACAATAAATTCTAAGATATCATTTGGTTTGCTTTTATTTGTTTATCAAAATCAAATAGCGGGATAAACTTTGAGGGTCAGTTGATAAATTAAAACATCCCCACATCCCATACCTTCACCAACTACAGTAAAGTGACAAAACGTCACAAACAACGTCCGCAAATCCCCCTTATAGCGATATCATCGGCACCGTTCCATTAAACTTAGATCTCAAAGAGTGTCTTATGTAAATTTTTGTTTTTATTATTTGCTTGTGTGATTCATTGTTTGGTTGGTGGGTTGGCTGACTGGCTGACTGGATGGTTAATCGACCGTTAGTCGGTCGGTTAGTTATTGTGCTTGATAAAAATGAATCTACACCAAGAGTTGATATAAAAACTTTATTGAATCAACATAATTAGTTATTTTTATTCAAATTAAGATAATGAATGAAACATCTCATCAGCTTTATCGCCCAATTTCTTACCAAATGGCCGGTTAATGTTGACTCCTCATTTATATACCAGAATATAGAGGATTCCTATTCGGTAATTCAAGTATGCATAACTCAGAAATAAGAATTTTTTTTTAAGAATGCATGTGTTTAGTTACTACAAATACTTGTTAAATACTGGTAATACTTAAGTATCCATTGAGTCCATTCCACAGATTCTTAACTACATTAAAACCTCTGGAGCGGGCCTCTTTGCAAAGGGACCAGTTCGGAATGAAGAACCATTTTTTGCGACAGGAACCAAAAATTGGGTTCTCCAATAAAAGTGAGTGACACAAAGAACGATTCCAGTAGGGGAGAAACGAGAGTTCTGGCCCACTGACAAGTAGTTAAGAAAATGATAGTAGTTAAAAAAAAGAGAGTTCCGAAACACCCTGAGGAGTATGAAAAGAAGAGTTCTACCGCACTTTGTGACGTCATACTGTCTGGAAGTGACGTCATGTCTGGAAGTGACGTCATACTGTCTGGACCGGAAGTGACGTCATAGGCGTGGTCATGGCAACGAAGTAAACATGCCGCCATTTTAACTGTGTAAAAAGTGAAAAATTTGGGATAACTTTCGTTGTACTTGGTCGATTTACATGAAAATTTCACTGTTTGATTCAGTTTTATATCTAGTTTTGTAATAAAGTGGTCAGAGGCTATTTACACCGGTGGCTGTATGCATTTTTGTAACATGCCGCCATTTTAATTTTGTAAAAAGTGAAAAATTGAGATAACTTCCGTTATACTTGGTCGATTTACATGAAAATTTCATTGTTTGATTCAGTTTTATGTAACGTTTTAACATTAAGTGGTTATAGGCTATTTACACCGATGGCTGTATGCATTATGTGACATGCCGCTATTTTAACTTTGTAAAAAGTGAAGAAATGAGATAACTTTCGCTATACTTGGTCGATTTACATGAAAATTTCACTATTTGATTCAGTTTTATGTAACTTTTTAACATTAAGTGGTCACAGGCTATTTACACCGGTGGCTGTATGCATTTTTGTAACATGCCGCAATTTTAACTTCGTAAAAAGTGAAAAATTGGCATAACTTCCGTTATACTTGGTCGATTTACATGAAAATTTCACTATTTGATTCAGTTTTATATCTAGTTTTAACATTAAGTGGTTATAGGCTATTTGCGCAGCTGGCTGTATGCATTTTGTAACATGCCGCCATTTTAACTTTGTAAAAAGTGAAAATTTGGGATAACTTTCGCTATACTTGGTCGATTTACATGAAAATTTCACTGTTTGATTCAGTTTTATATCTAGTTTTGTTATAAAGTGGTCACAGGCTATTTACGCAGCTGGCTGTATGCATTTTTGTAACATGCCGCCATTTTAACTTTGTAAAAAGTGAAAAAAATGTGATAACTTTCGCTATAGTTGGTCGATTTGCATGAAACTTTCACTGTTTGGTTCAGTTTTATATCTAGCTTTTGTTATAATGTAGTCATGGGCTATTTGCGCAGCTGGCTGTATGCATAATTTGACATTTGCCATTTTAACTTTTTAAAAAGTGGGAAAAGTGTGATAACTTTCGTTATGGTTGACCGATTTAAATGAAAATTTCCCCGTTGCATTCAGTTTGATGTCTTCGTTTACAGTAGTTTGCATAGGCAGGTTGTTGGAATGGCGCGCGCCCACCATTCAAACATGTGTTTGAATTATTTTTTACGTCAAACTATTGTTCAACAAGTTGTTTAGCAATTGTATAACAATTGTTCAACAAGCTGTTGCTGAACATGTTCAACATGTTCAACAACATGTTCAACAAGTTGAACATGTTCAACATGTTCAACATGTTCAACATGTTCAACAACATGATCAACATGTTCAACATGTTCAACATGTTCAGCAACATGTTCAACAAGTTGAACATGTTCAACATGTTCAACATGTTGTTGCACAAGTTGAACATGTTCAACATGTTCAACATGTTGAACATGTTGAACTTGTTCAACAACATGCTGTTTAACAAATTGTTCAACAAGTTGTAGTTCAAGCAAAGAAAAAACAAGACATATGTTGAATAGGTTTATTAATACATTTAAATACACTTAAATACACTTAAATATATACAGCTTAAATCTATAACAATATTGTAACATATATTGATTTACAAAGTCTTTATTAAAATGTTTAGTCAAATAAGTCTATTTTTCTTCATCTGCTTCACTCTGTTCACTGGCATCCATATCACTTTCTTCGTCACTGCTTTCATCTTCCTCCTCCTCATCTAGAAGCTCTTCAAAGAATGCATCGTTTCTTCTTATAGCCGCCTTTAGTGCCTTTGAATACTCGTAATTTTTTTCATCAACAAAGTAATTGAAGTCTTCTAAAATGGTTTCATGATGTTCGTTTTGTTGTAGACGTTGGGCATATTTGAATAGTCTCATAAACAGTTGTTTAAGTCGACGCTTATAAATGGGTCGAAAGTCATCACTTGCTATTTCACGCGCATCTTCAAGCCCTTGTTTTTCATATTCTGAAACCTTTTCTTGAAATTTCTTATCATATTCATCGTAGACTTCTTGAACCATATCATACCAAACAGAGTCTGTTTCCGACTCACTTTCAGAGTCTGTTTCTGACTCACTTTCAGAGCTGCCGTCATCATCACCCTCAACACAATGTTCCATATGTTTGAACAAAGCTTCTTGACTGTTGTACAACGCACCACATTCTGTACAAGCATGTGCATTCTTTTCAGTCATGTTGACGCTTTGACTTTCCATAGAAGACTCATCTAAAGTTTCAGTGATAGGTGGTTTTACAGGGTTTTCCATATCTATCTCCAATTCTTCTTTTTATGAAGTGTGAGCATTCTTTAAGTGTCTTTTAAGACTTTGTGGCCGATTGTAAGATTTCAAACAAATGTTGCATTTATACATCTTTTCGGTTCAACATACACTTTTCAAATGATGAAAAAGCCTTTAAACATAGCCTTATATTCAACTTGTTGAACAACGTGTTGAACAACATGTTCAACTTGTTGAACAACATGTTGAAGAACATGTTGAACAACATGTTCAACATGTTCAACATGTTCAACATGTTGTTGAACATGTTGTCTACGCCTAGGTTTAGGGTTATGATGCTTAGGGGGGTCTAACGTTATGACGTCTTTATGACGTCATCATGACGTCTTTATGACGTCATCATGACGTCATTATGCTGAGTCAGCAATTTTAACAAGTTTGCAATTTTTGAGCAAGTTACACACCATATTTTGATTACATCAAAGTAACATAAAAGGAAGAGTGAGACATGCATTTCATGCATATCAAACAGAAACAGATTCTGCTGAGTCAGTTTTTTTTTTGGTAAAGGGCGCGCCTGTTCGAATGACGTTATTATGACGTCATAATGATGACGTCATCATGACGTCTTTATGACGTCATCATGACGTCATGATGGCGTCATCATTATGACGTCATAATAACGTCATTCGAACAGGCGCGCCCTTTACCAAAAAAACTGACTCAGCAGAATCTGTTTCTGTTTGATATGCATGAAATGCATGTCTCACTCTTCATTTTATGTTACTTTGATGTAATCAAAATATGGTGTGTAACTTGCTCAAAAATGTCAAACTTGTTAAAATTGCTGACTCAGCATAATGACGTCATGATGACGTCATAAAGACGTCATGATGACGTCATAAAGACGTCATGACGTTAGACCCCCCTAAGCAGCATAACCCTAACCCTAGGCGTAGACAACATGTTCAACAACATGTTTGAACATGTTGAACATGTTGTTCAACATGTTCTTCAACATGTTGTTCAACAAGTTGAACATGTTGTTCAACAAGTTGTATATAAGGCTATGTTTAAAGGCTTTTTCATCATTTGAAAAGTGTATGTTGAACCGAAAAGATGTATAAATGCAACATTTGTTTGAAATCTTACAATTGGCCACAAAGTCTTAAAAGACACTTAAAGAATGCTCACACTTCAGAAAAAGAAGAATTGGAGATAGATATGGAAAACCCTGTAAAACCACCTATCACTGAAACTTTAGATGAGTCTTCTATGGAAAGTCAAAGCGTCAACATGACTGAAAAGAATGCACATGCTTGTACAGAATGTGGTGCGTTGTAAAACAGTCAAGAAGCTTTGTTCAAACATATGGAACATTGTGTTGAGGGTGATGATGACGGCAGCTCTGAAAGTGAGTCAGAAACAGACTCTGAAAGTGAGTCAGAAACAGACTCTGTTTGGTATGATATTGTTCAAGAAGTCTACGATGAATATGATAAGAAATTTCAAGAAAAGGTTTCAGAATATGAAAAACAAGGGCTTGAAGATGCGCGTGAAATAGCAAGTGATGACTTTCGACCCATTTATAAGCGTCGACTTAAACAACTGTTTATGAGACTATTCAAATATGCCCAACGTCTACAACAAAACGAACATTATGAAACCATTTTAGAAGACTTCAATTACTTTGTTGATGAAAAAAATTACGAGTATTCAAAGGCACTAAAGGCGGCTATAAGAAGAAACGATGCATTCTTTCAAGAGCTTCTAGATGAGGAGGAGGAAGATGAAAGCAGTGACGAAGAAAGTGATATGGATGCCAGTGAACAGAGTGAAGCAGATGAAGAAAAATAGACTTATTTGACTAAACATTTTAATAAAGACTTTGTAAATCAATATATGTTATAATATTGTTATAGATTTAAGCTGTATATATTTAAGTGTATTTAAGTGTATTTAAATGTATTAATAAACCTATTCAACATATGTCTTGTTTTTTCTTTGCTTGAACTACAACTTGTTGAACAATTTGTTAAACAGCATGTTGTTGAACAAGTTCAACATGTTCAACATGTTGAACATGTTGAACATGTTCAACTAGTGCAACAACATGTTGAACATGTTGAACATGTTCAACTTGTTGAACATGTTGCTGAACATGTTGAACATGTTGAACATGTTGATCATGTTGTTGAACATGTTGAACATGTTGAACATGTTCAGCAACAGCTTGTTGAACAATTGTTATACAATTGCTAAACAACTTGTTGAACAATAGTTTGACGTAAAAAATAATTCAAACACAT
This sequence comes from Protula sp. h YS-2021, assembly GCA_949752745.1. Classification (NCBI taxonomy): domain Eukaryota; kingdom Metazoa; phylum Annelida; class Polychaeta; order Sabellida; family Serpulidae; genus Protula; species Protula sp. h YS-2021. Next base: position 68,460,257 of record OX457030.1, read on the forward strand.
GTTTGAATGGTGGGCGCGCGCCATTCCAACAACCTGCCTATGCAAACTACTGTAAACGAAGACATCAAACTGAATCCAACGGGGAAATTTTCATTCAAATCGGTCAACCATAACGAAAGTTATCACACTTTTCCCACTTTTTAAAAAGTTAAAATGGCAAATGTCAAATTATGCATACAGCCAGCTGCGCAAATAGCCCATGACTGCATTATAACAAAAACTAGATATAAAACTGAACCAAACAGTGAAAGTTTCATGCAAATCGACCAACTATAGCGAAAGTTATCACATTTTTTCACTTTTTACAAAGTTAAAATGGCGGCATGTTACAAAATGCATACAGCCAGCTGCGCAAATAGCCTATAACCACTTAATGTTAAAACTAGATATAAAACTGAATCAAATAGTGAAATTTTCATGTAAATCGACCAAGTATAACGGAAGTTATGCCAATTTTTCACTTTTTACGAAGTTAAAATGGCGGCATGTTACAAAAATGCATACAGCCACCGGTGTAAATAGCCTGTGACCACTTAATGTTAAAAAGTTACATAAAACTGAATCAAATAGTGAAATTTTCATGTAAATCGACCAAGTATAGCGAAAGTTATCTCATTTCTTCACTTTTTACAAAGTTAAAATAGCGGCATGTCACATAATGCATACAGCCATCGGTGTAAATAGCCTATAACCACTTAATGTTAAAACGTTACATAAAACTGAATCAAACAATGAAATTTTCATGTAAATCGACCAAGTATAACGGAAGTTATCTCAATTTTTCACTTTTTACAAAATTAAAATGGCGGCATGTTACAAAAATGCATACAGCCACCGGTGTAAATAGCCTCTGACCACTTTATTACAAAACTAGATATAAAACTGAATCAAACAGTGAAATTTTCATGTAAATCGACCAAGTACAACGAAAGTTATCCCAAATTTTTCACTTTTTACACAGTTAAAATGGCGGCATGTTTACTTCGTTGCCATGACCACGCCTATGACGTCACTTCCGGTCCAGACAGTATGACGTCACTTCCAGACATGACGTCACTTCCAGACAGTATGACGTCACAAAGTGCGGTAGAACTCTTCTTTTCATACTACTCAGGGTGTTTCGGAACTCTCTTTTTTTAACTACTATCATTTTCTTAACTACTTGTCAGTGGGCCAGAACTCTCGTTTCTCCCCTACTGATTCCGGCTAGCAAAAAGAAAACAGTTTGGCGTAGACAAATGCCTGGTCCTGTTTCTCAGGTTTAACTGTAGTAGAATGTTCCTTTTTGCATGTATACCGTAACAGCTATCCCCGTCACACACGAGCAATGCGGCACAGACTTTAGTATTGGCTAGAGCTTTCAGTTATCAGTTCAGAACAGCTAGCCTTTTTAGAGATGTTAAGCAGAGCTGTGCCTGATTCCTGAGTAAAAATGGTACGTAACCCTGCTCAGTGTGTCTCTGCGGTGACGCGAAAACGTCGTTTCGAGATGATAACATCTTTATCCCCCTACCCAGTCTCGAATTTGCCCTCACACTCCTCACCCCACCCCCACAAAATCAAAACTAATCGCTAAATAATTAAAATCAAAAACAGAACAAACCTTAACCTCCGCATGTCTTTCTTAACTAGTTAGCAATTTAATATCTCACTTATAGAAATCTAAACTAATTTTTCCTATGTTTGAACTCCTTGGTCCACTCCCTTTCCCTAACCCAGGATTACCGAGATTTTCCTAAGAAACTTGGACGTTAAAATAAATGCTGTTATAAGACTACGTAAGCAAAGCAAGACTCATTTTATGTTTTCATGAAATAAACCACAATCTTAATAAGAACCTCTCTCTCTCCCTCTCTCATCTCTCTCTCTCTCTCTCTCTCTCTCTCTCCTCTCTCTCTCTCTCTCTCTCTCCCTCTCTCTCTCTCTCTCTCTCTCTCTCTCTCTCTCTCTCTCTCTCTCTCTCTTTCTCTCTCTCTCTCTCTGTATGTGTGGTTTTTGAGGTAACTATTTAGGCAAATGCGCTCGTGTGTGTGTGCACGTTTGCGTGTGTGTGCGACACCCTTGGTAACGGTATCTAGACACCATTGGCCGTTGCCATGACATCCTCCAGGACGCGGATGAAGCGATAGACGTCATAAAAGGTGTTGTAGAGCGGGGGCGGGGGCAATGCGCAGCACATTTGGCTCTCTCTTATCGCACTGCAAACGACGAAAACAAAACTTTAAGAACATCAAAGACATTTTTTTTAAATTTTAATTAGATTTCATGAATGTTTTGCAGGTGACTGTTATAAATTCCAAGCAAGACGAAATCTGGAGACAGTGTTCGGGGACATTAAAACAACATGAAAGGTTCATGGTACAAAGGGGCGGGGGGAGGGTGGGGGGTTACAGTGCTGCACTTACAGCAGTCCCTCTGGTCTTGAGCTGAGGGATGGAGGGGTGGTAGGGGGCGGGGATTAAAGCGCCTCACTCTCTCCTACCCACCAGTGTGATGGTGTTAATTGCTGCACTCACCGCAACCCCCCTGGCTTTGAGCTGGCTGTGCACTTGCTGGATTGGTACGCTGAACATGATTGACAGCTGCGCGCCCCGCCTCTCTGGGTCACGTGGGGTGATGATCTTCGCATGCGCCTTGCCTTCCTGGTAGTGGCCTACGATATGCGCACAGCAGTGAATGTCAATCTCTTGACTCCATATCTGTAATTTTTTTTTCTATTTTAGCAAATAAGAACCACGTACGTTACGTATAACCCGCGCTAACCACGACACCTACAGGATTAGTAGTTACAGAGCTTCAATTCACAGTTTTCGTCAATCTCTATAGCTCTTTCTTAAAATCATAACTCGCCATTTTGTTTTCTTGAAATGGTCTAAAGGCTCAGTGGTGTATAATTTTGAGTGTCGTGATGGGTGATAACCCATTGCATTCGCCCACCTGCGGCAATGGGGCCATGGTCGATTCCCTGACAGCCACCCCTGGCCAGATTCGAACCAGAGACCTTGGGGATTACCCGAGCAACGCTCTAACCAACCGAGCCAACCGTCATCGGTGTAATAGGAGCCAAGATCAATCTCCTGACAGCCACCTCTGGCCAGATTCGAAGCAGAGACCTTGGGGGTTACCCGAGCAACGCTCTAATTTAACCAGCTGGGCCAACCGTCATCGGTGTAATACGAGCCAAGATCAATCTCCTGACAGCCACCACTGACCAGATTCGAACCAGAGACCTTGGGGATTACTTAAGGACTTACTTTGGTCAGGTGCTGGGAAATGTTGATTGATCATGTATTCCAGATAAGCGGTCAATAGCTTCGATCGCTGCCGTAACGACGCCATGCTTGTTTGGTTAAATACCTGACAAAAAAAAAAACAATTACAGTAAAACCTAAGATCCGGACACCCTCCAATAAACCGGACAACTACCTATACCGCACATTTCTTTTTATTTCACACCATAATTTCTATAATTAAAGAAAATCAAATAAAACCATCAAGAAACACAATAATGAAACTGAACACCTCGCAAAACCAAATTAGCTGCGTCCCGCCGGTGTCAGGTTTATGGAGGTTTTTCTGTACAATGTATATTTGAACGCCTATAAAATATTTAGAAGCGATATACGGGAATGGGACTTCAATCGACTGCTTTTCAAACTGTGCAATATTTGCCACTTTCTGCATGACTCTGTATTTCTCTTGACTTCTGTATTTTAAGTTTTTTTTTCATATCAAGGAATGTTATTTACATTCTTTGTTCCTACAGGAAGCGCCCAGAGAAGGCAAATGGCTACAATATATAAATCTCAGCAATGCAAACGCGAAGCTTTCATTCAAACCTTTCTGTTTAAGAGCAGCCCCAGTCTGCCCCTCCCCTCCCTCCTCCCCCCCCCCCCCCCCTCCCCGCCGCGATCCCCCTAACCTTCATAAACACTAAATCTGAAATATGTGTGTGAATTTTAACAAGAAATTTTGAAAGGCATTTTAAACTGGCATGTTTTGTTAATTCTTACCGCCTGCCAACCATGACGGCCTCCTGGTGACAGCTTTGTGGTGAAGAAGGGTGGGGAGAGGATTCGGAGGGGTGTGGGTGCGGTGGGCCGTGGGCTCGGCCACTGAATCGACAACTCTGCTGGAGCCTTATTATGATTATTATTGTTATTGCTATTGTTATTATTGCTATTACTTTTATTATTATTATTATTATTATTATTATTATTATTATTATTATTATTATTATCATTATTATTATTATTATTGTTATTATTATTTTTATTGTTATTGCTATTGTTATTATTATTATTATTATTATTATTATTATTATTATTATTATTATTATTATTATTATTATTATTATTATTATTATTATTATTATTATTATTATTATTATTATTTTTATTTTTATTGTTATTGCTATTGTTATTATTGCTATTATTATTATTATTATTATTATTATTATTATTATTATTATTATTATTATTATTATTATTATTATTATTATTTTTATTATTATTGCTATTGTTGTTATTGCTATTATTATTATAATTATTATTATTATTATTATTATTATTATCATTATTATTATTATTATTATTATTATTATTATTATTATTATTATTATTATTATTATTATTATTATTATTATTATTATTATTATTATTATTATTATTATTATTATTGCTATTGTTATTATTGCTATTATTATTATAATTATTATTATTATTATTATTATTATTATTATTATTATTTTCTTATTTTTATTGTTATTGCTATTGTTATTATTGCTATTATTATTATTATTATTATTATTATTATTATTATTATTATTATTATTATTATTATTATTATTATTTAATGACCTGCCCATCTGATCATCGTTCTATAGCAAACTGGGATGAGAATCAGGGCTGTAGCTTTTCGTGGCCTTACCGTTAAGCTGCCCTGGACGGAGGCACAGAGCAGACCCGCGGGGTTGCTTATCCTGAACCCCCGCGCCCCCTCCTCCAGTTCCATCACTGTAACACAAACACAAACAGGACCCTCCCCCATTGTTACATGACTCGGGGGGGGGGGAGGGCGCTGCAATGCGATTGGTCGATATGCTCAAATCCATTTTCTTAATTTGACTAGAGCGCATCTGTAGATATTGCCATTCTTACTGGTCAATAATGCTTCCTGTTAACTCGAGATAAGTCTATATCTGCTGATTATTCACACCATGCAAAAATAAATAAATAAATAAAATATTCATTGCAAATCTTTACGTTTAATATGATTTTTAAAGGAAAATATTGTTATTGCAATTCATGCAATTTGACATTGTGTGTCGTTTTAAAATGTGCCGAGGAATGAACAAAACCTTGTACTTTTTTGGAAACCGGACTGAAAATTAAAAAAAATGCAGGATATTTTGCAGACAGTAGCCGGATTTCAGGCAGCCTCGTGTAACGGATGTGAGTGTGGGGAGCGTACAGGATAGCTATAAATATGCCTGGTTTCGCTTATAAGTGTTTTTTCCTGTATTTTAATAACGAAAACAATTTAGGCTGCATCATTAACTGTGCC
>OX457030.1:68468521-68543521 GCA_949752745.1 Protula sp. h YS-2021
GTGTTTCTGCCTGTGAAGTAGTTACACTTGACAGATGGTGCTGTTTGTGAGGTAGTTACATTTGTGAGGCGCCTCTGTTTGTGAGGTGGTCACACTTATGAGGTAGTCTTACTTTTCGGATGGTCAAACTTTTGAGGTAGTCCTGTTTTAGAGTGGTCACACTTGTGAGGTGGTCCAGTTTTTAGGGTGATCACATTTGTGCGGTGATCTTGCTTCTGGGTAGTCACACTTGTAAGGTGGTCCTGTTTTAGGTGGGCACCACACTTGTTTGGTGGACCTGTTATTAGGGTGGTCACACTTGTGAGGTGGTTGTGTTTTTTTGGAGTGGTCACACTTGTAAGATGGTCCAGTTTTCCGAATGGTCACCCTTGTGATTTGATCTAGTTCTGGGGTGTAACGCTGTGAGATGTCCTGTTTTTGGGTGGTCGTGTCCCGGGCTTCTCCTGCACTTACGTGGTCTGAGGGAAAAGAATGTGCTTCTAACAAGATCTTGTGCCTCGTCGGCGTCGGCTGTAGAAGAAATCTAGAAGTAAAAAAAAGTAACATTTTGGACAAAAAAGTGGGAAATTTCAAACTGAAAAATGGGAACCATAAAGATTTTCTACATAAATATGCCATGTCTTGGACCTTTAAAATACAGACAAACCGGAATTTTTTGGAAAATGGTAAACAAAACTATAGCAGTCTCTTCTTAATAATTCTGAAGATGAGGGAAGTAGGGTAGTGGGTGATGAAGAGGTTGGTCGTGAGAGTGAGTGGCCGGAAGGGTTGGGGATTGGTTTGGCAGCTGGAGATGGAGTTGCATAGGGAATTGGAGCAGCGGAGAGTGTGGTGGTGGTGGTGGTGGTGTGAGAGTGGAGAGGGGCGGGTATTTGTTGATGTGGGAGAAGAGGGGGATTGGGAGGGGGTTGACGTCGAATAAAATAGACGAGAGCTTTACCAACCGGAAGTTGAGATAAGGAGTGCGTTGGGATGGTGGTGGAAGTGAGGGAGGGGTGGGAGTCGTGACGGAGGAAGAGTGACGGGGGGGGGGGGGTTGTTGTATGTCATAGACGAGAGCTTTACCAGCTGCAGACTGAGATAAGGAGGGTATTGGGCTGGTGGAGGAAGTGGGGGAGGGGGCGGTTGAGAGGGGAGAAGGGGGATAGGGGGAGGGGTTGTTGTATGTCATAGACTAGAGCTTTACCAGCTGCAGGTGGAGATTCACAGTGAGCCCGTTCATGATGGCTACTTCATCACGATGCGCACCTGTAAGTCGTTTTACAAATCGTTTTACTTTTTTTGTACGTTATTTGTCTACATAAATTCAAGGGGAGCATAAAGGGAAAAAGGGACCATAAATTCAGTGATCTCAGAAGGATTTAGACCATGTTTTGATGCAACCCCTTAGCTGCTTTTCTAAACCCCTCCCCGCTCCCCGTTTCCCCATCCTCCTCCCCCCCCCATACCCTGTACTCAAAGCCATGACATCACTCGTTTATCACTAATATGAAACGAACAGAGAGTCGCAGATCACATTCCCCACCGGTTATGGTTAATGGGGGTGGGGGGGGGGGGAGTGGGGGAGGGGGCTACACTAAATGTATGGCCTCTTATCTCTTATTTTGTACACTAGGGCCGGACCAGACGGCAGAACCCAATAAAATTCACAGTATATAATGTGAGGAATCTGCATCTGGAATCAGAAATCAGGCATCTGAGCATCTAAAATTTTTTCCAGGAATAATATATGTGCCAGCTCTTTACCCATGCTAGAAACAAAAAACAGTTACACTGTATTAATCAAACATTAATCAATCACTGATCAATCACTAACTAATCATTATATTGGGATTATTTGTTTTTACCCCATGATTGTAAGTGGTAGCTGATTTTGGTAGGATAAACAGTTGGATGTTTTTTCCAGTATCTCACTCTTAAATTTAGTTCATTCACAAAACAAAATGCCGAGTAGTACAATTGACGAAATGATGTCATTCATAAATTTTAGTACTCCTCCGTTTGCGATTGTTACGTCGTAGCGATTCCCCTGGCAACGTGTCACTCCATGTCCTGTGGAACTGGTAGAAATTTTGAGGAAAGTCAAGAAATTTAATTATCGTTATCACGTTTTTAAACTTTTTTTCTTTATTTATATATTTATTTATTTATTTATTTTTGGGGGAGGGGGAGTAGGGGCTGCCTAATGTTATACGGGAGGTTCCCTTTTTTTTTAAATCGAGATTGTTCCTCGTGGTTTCACGGTTAAAAATAAACAACAACAACATCAACAACAACGACAACAACGACAACAACAACAACAACGACAACATCAACAACGACAACAACAACAACGACAACAACAACAACATTCTTGACTGATTCCATATCTCACATTCCTATATAGTTACGCTTGCTGATTTTCTAATCCAACAGTTTTTTTTTTATTCACACGATTACGCAAGGTTTTTCCGCCATAACACCTTGTTACTCCTCTAAGATGGTTAGGACTAGAACGACCAAAGTTGACACAAATACCACAGCGATACGAAAAATTAAACTATTGCAGCGCGAATGTCGTGAAATTTTTTTCACAATTATACCACCATAATTTTATATCGCTGTGGATTTTATGTACAATTAATGCGGCTGTATAATTGTGCAAAAATTTCACGACGTTAACGCTACAACAGGTCTTTTTTTTTTCGTATTGCTGTGGTTTTTATGCGCAATTAATATACCAGAAAATATATAATTCTTTCTCGAACCTCTGTTTATGTTATTCAGGTCACTACAGTTTTCTTATAGTGTTATAATTGTGCAGAATTTTCACGGCGTTCGCAGTTATTTTGTACCTGTGGTATTTATGTACAATAATTATACTAGAAAATTTTCAGTCCTTCACGAATCACGTTTTATGTTATCCAAGTCACCACTATTTTCTGAGCGTGGTTTTTATTATTCTAAAAATTGATATTTATTTAATTTACACGCCCCCCAAAAAATTTTTTTTTTTTTTTTGCGTTTCAAAATTCAGAAATGTATTCGAACAGATGTGATAAACAACAACCAAACTTGTGATAAGTGCATGTTCACAGGCGTTCTTAAGAGACAGTATTTACCTTTAATTATATCGCGCGCGAGAAAATTATGGAGAAGTGAAAGAGCGCAAATAAATGGTAACTAATATGTGTAAAATATATACGTTGCGCGACAATAGAAATTGTCTCGAGGTCTTCTTAAAAAATAAAATTTGGATCATGTAGGTTTTTTTTTTTTTTTTTTTTTTTTTTTGTTATTTTTTGGACGAATATACCGCCACACAAACAACACGCGAAGAATGATCCGCCCATTTGTTGCAAGATTGTTACGATATAACGTCACATTAATGTGGTCGATTAAGAGATGGTCATTTTTCTGCAGTTGACTAAACAGGTGGGGGCTTCGCCCATCGACTTCACAACTTCACAACATCTACCTACCCCACTTATTTACGCGACGACAGAGAGAGACATACTGACCGTCACGAAAATATAAATGACATCAACATCCGGACAGTGACAGTCATAAGCAATAGTGATCATCGCTCCGACCATGTTCCCTTCATCCCATCATGTAATACACGATTTGCGTGAAAATTTTCATGAATATATTTCAAAAGTAGGCGATAGAAAAAAATGAAAATTCCAGACTTTAGGTCGTGATTGTCGTCATTTTTCAAAGCGACCAGTCATAACCAATAACAGATTTAAATTTCCTGTGAGCGTTAACACTATCATGTTTTCTTTTCATGGGGGGGGGGGGGGGAGGGAGGGGGGGGGGAGGAGATTCTGATCAAGAATTTTTGCGACGTCTACATAAATGGTCGATTTTCCGAAATAGATTCCACGCTGCGTCAGAGACGTTAACTGAGCGTCGGAAGAAGTTGGCTTTTCGGCATCGAAAATAAAAGTTGTGTGTGAAGAGCGTTTTTTATCAAACTTGTGTTCAATGGATGTTAAGGGGGGAAATAGGCGTTGATCTATGGTCGCACGTGTGATCACAACCAAATTACAACCAGATTTTATGCCGCGGAAGCATTTTTCATTCTTTTTTTTTTTGTGAGAAAATTTTTGTTGCAACGTCTAATCAGCACTGTACCAATCTATGCTAATCTATGGTGGCGACCAAAACCAACAATCAAAACCAAATTACAATCAGATCCAATGTTGTGATTTGACCTGGTCACTGACATCACCTCAAATCGACGTTTTCTCGACGTCAGAATGTTTACTGGGACATAAGATCTCAAAAGCTTTGTTGCGTGGAGTTGCGATGTTCCTGGCAACTTGATATGAGTTTTAACATATATTTTTTTTTAAAGAATTCTGAATCTTTAAGTGTTCAGAATAGAATTTTTGTGACCCAATGTGCAGTTTTCGCTGCTCGGCAGCGAAAAAAAATGGTCTAGTTTTCTCATTATATTTGAATAGAACTGACTGAGGTCATAATCTCGCCCAGCTGCCTTAGGTCGTAATCTTATCCAGCTGACTGAGGTCGTAATCTCACCCAGCTGACTGAGGACATAATCTCACCCAGCTGACTGAGGTCTTTATCTCACCCAGCTGACTGAGGTCTTTATCTCACCCAGTTGATTGAGATCGTAATCTTACCCACAAGCTTAGCCATGTCGTCATCGACACATTCGTCACAGTAGGCCCACGGCATGACTCCTCTGAAGTGCCCCTGTACTCCCCTAGAACAAAGTGCTAGGAGTGCCATCTTTTAAAAATTCTTTTATTTTATTTTTTTGCCTGTCATTTATTTATTTTGTTATTTAATTATATATTATTATACTTTTTCTTTATTTTTTTATTTATTTATTTATTTATTTTTTTTTTTGTTTAAGGGGGAGGGGGTGCAGGCAAGACTTTAATTGATTGTTTAGGTATAAAGTGCACTCCTTTAGAAATATGTTCTCGCCCGTTCCATGGCGCTTCAGCCAAGGGAATTAAAACACTCGCATTTAATTGAAAACAATGTCAGCAAAAAAAGCTACGCCAAGATTGAAAACTTGCGGGTCACACAGACCACTGATATTTGATACTGCGATGCAAGAAATGGCTACTACAGTAAAGTGATGGGGCCTGAGACCATACTCCGACGCTGTGACACCACCGCCACCACCGCCACCACCGCCACCACCGCTAGGGCTACAGGGATATGTTCTATGCCTTCACATGTGTGTAGAAGTGGTCGAGGGAGTGAGGGGGGGGGGAGGGCGAGGAGGGCAGGGAGGAAGGAGGTAATTTATGGCAAGAAACTGACTGTTTTCATTATTTATCAAGTTCTCAGTTCACGATGTCCTTAGTGGCTTTAGAACCGGGTATGCTCTCTGCCTTCACATGTCTGTAGGTGTGAGGGAGCGAGGGAGGGAGGGAGGGACGGACGGACGGACGGACGGCCGGACGGATGGAGGGAGGGAGGGAGGGAGGGAGGGAGGGAGGGAGGGAGGGAGGGAGGGAGGGAGGGAGGGAGGGAGGGAGGGAGGGAGGGAGGGAGGGAGGGAGGGAGGGAGGGAGGGAGGGAGGGAGGGAGGGAGGGAGGGAGGGAGAATTCATACAGAGAAACTGACTGTTTTCCCCATTTATCCAGTTCTCTGTTCACGATGTTCTTAGTGGCTTTGGGCATCAGTCCGAGAGAATTGCCACACAAATAGATTGAGTCTTCATCCGGGTCCACAAGGTCCTGATCAGCTGTGAATAAACACAAATACAGTGCATTAACCGCAATGAAATAAAGTGCATAGTCTTTAGAGACCTTTCGCAAGAAGTAACAACTTGATATTTTACTTCCACGTTTTACGTCTTGTGCGTGCCGTGTGCAAAATAAAACGTTTCTTGAAACGTTTCAACTTGGCAAACACGATTCATAAGTAAACTAATAATTCTCGAACAATATGGTTTTGCAATTGATTATTCGGTACATCGGTGTGATTCGATATGTTCCGGAATCCCTTGTGCACATGTTAAATGCTAAATGTTAAATGGCTGTACAATTTAATTCCCCATAAATTTGTATATATATTATTCCTTTCGACTGATAACAACACGCTCCCCTGTTCACATTTAGGGTTTATGTAACTGATGCAAATCATCTCGCGTTTGTCTTAAGCATGTAATATAATTCCACTTATACTTCTTCTTTAAAAAAGAAAAAAAACAACAACAAAAGCAAAAACAAAAAAAAAACAAAAAAAAAAAAAACAAAAAAAAAACAAACAAACAAAAACAAAACAAAAACAAACAAACAAAAAACGTAAAATTTACTCGTTATTTTTTGTATTAAAAATTATATTTCAAGTTTTCTCAGATGCAAAATCTGAAAAATTAACTTCTTGAAAAAAAAGTTTCTTATATAGTTAAAACAATTTCCAAAATTTGAAGTATTCGTATGACTGAGAACATTCTACAAAAGGTGTGGCAGTGCCTCAGATTATAGTGACACTAGGCTCTGTCTCAGCGCTCTGAAATTACGTCGTTTTTTTCGGAGTTAGTGCACAAAAATACAAAGATAAATAAATAAACTAGACCGAATTTCGCTACACGTAGCGAAATAGCACCCACTTGCAAGGGCAGAGACACAATATATTTAATCAAACACACAATTTTCAGTGTTTCGACATAATTGTCAGCTTCCGGATTATTATCTTGAACGAGGCCATCGAAATGAATATAATGTAACCTCATTTGGGCACAAATAAATAAAATTCAATTTTCTAACCGTTCTTGAGATGCTGGTCAACTTACAGTTTTTGACCTTGACCATGACGGAGGAGGTCAAGATCACCGAGGTACCTCTTATATAACGTCTTTTTGGCCCAAAGGGTCGAAAATGAGCTCAAAATCGCTCTATCTCTAACCGTTTTCGAGATAATAGTCAACTTCCGGTTTTTGACCTTGACCGTGACCCAGAAGGTCAAGGTCACCGAGGTACCTCATAGGTAACGTTGTTTAGGCCCAAAGGGTCGAAAATGAGCTCAAAATCGCTCTATCTGTAACCGTTTTCGAGATAATAGTCAACTTCCAGTTTTTGACCTTGACCGTGACCCAGAAGGTCAAGATCACCGAGGTCCCTCTTATGTAACGTTGTTTAGGCCCAAAGGGTCGAAAATGAGCTCAAAATCGCTCTATCTCTAACCGTTTTCGAGATAATAGTCAACTTCCGGTTTTTGACCTTGACCGTGACCCAGAAGGTCAAGGTCACCGAGGTACCTCTTACGTAACGTTGTTTAGGCCCAAAGGGTCGAAAATGAGCTCAAAATCGCTCTATCTCTAACCGTTTTCGAGATAATAGTCAACTTCCGGTTTTTGACCTTGACCGTGACCCAGAAGGTCAAGGTCACCGAGGTACCTCATAGGTAACGTTGTTTAGGCCCAAAGGGTCGAAAAAGAGCTCAAAATCGCTCTATCTCTAACCGTTTTCGAGATAATAGTCAACTTCCGGTTTTTGACCTTGACCGTGACCAAGAAGGTCAAGGTCACCGAGGTACCTCTGATGTAACGTTGTTTAGGCCCAGAGGGTCGAAAATGAGCTCAAAATCGCTCTATCTCTAACCGTTTTCGAGATAATAGTCAACTTCCGGTTTTTGACCTTGACCGTGACCCAGAAGGTCAAGGTCACCGAGGTACCTCTTATGTAACGTTGTTTAGGCCCAAAGGGTCGAAAATGAGCTCAAAATCGCTCTATCTCTAACCGTTTTCGAGATAATAGTCAACTTCCGGTTTTTGACCTTGACCGTGACCCAGAAGGTCAAGGTCACCGAGGTACCTCTTATGTAACGTTGTTTAGGCCCAAAGGGTCGAAAATGAGCTCAAAATCGCTCTATCTCTAACCGTTTTCGAGATAATAGTCAACTTCCGGTTTTTGACCTTGACCGTGACCCAGAAGGTCAAGGTCACCGAGGTACCTCTTATGTAACGTTGTTTAGGCCCAAAGGGTCGAAAATGAGCTCAAAATCGCTCTATCTCTAACCGTTTTCGAGAAAATAGTCAACTTCCGGTTTTTGACCTTGACCGTGACCCAGAAGGTCAAGGTCACCGAGGTACCTCTTATGTAACGTTGTTTAGGCCCAAAGGGTCGAAAATGAGCTCAAAATCGCTGTATCTCTAACCGTTTTCGAGATAATAGTCAACTTCCGGTTTTTGACCTTGACCGTGACCCAGAAGGTCAAGGTCACCGAGGTACCTCTTATATAACGTTGTTTAGGCCCAAAGGGTCGAAAATGAGCTCAAAATCGCTCTATCTCTAACCGTTTTCGAGATAATAGTCAACTTCCGGTTTTTGACCTTGACTGTGACCCAGAAGGTCAAGGTCACCGAGGTACCTCTTATGTAACGTTGTTTAGGCCCAAAGGGTCGAAAATGAGCTCAAAATCGCTCTATCTCTAACCGTTTTCGAGAAAATAGTCAACTTCCGGTTTTTTTACCTTGACCGTGACCCAGAAGGTCAAGGTCACCGAGGTACCTCATATGTAACGTTGTTTAGGCCCAAAGGGTCGAAAATGAGCTCAAAATCGCTCTATCTCTAACCGTTTTCGAGAAAATAGTCAATTTCCGGTTTTTGACCTTGACCGTGACCCAGAAGGTCAAGGTCACCGAGGTACCTCTTATGTAACGTTGTTTAGGCCCAAAGGGTCGAAAATGAGCTCAGAATCGCTCTATCTCTAACCGTTTTCGAGATAATAGTCAACTTCCGGTTTTTCACCTTGACCGTGACCCAGAAGGTCAAGGTCACCGAGGTACCTCATATGTAACGTTGTTTAGGCCCAAAGGGTCGAAAATGAGCTCAAAATCGCTCTATCTCTAACCGTTTTCGAGATAATAGTCAACTTCCGGTTTTTGACCTTGACCGTGACCCAGAAGGTCAAGGTCACCGAGGTACCTCTTATGTAACGTTGTTTAGGCCCAAAGGGTCGAAAATGAGCTCAAAATCGCTCTATCTCTAACCGTTTTCGAGATAATAGTCAACTTCCGGTTTTTGACCTTGACCGTGACCCAGAAGGTCAAGGTCACCGAGGTACCTCTTATGTCACGTTGTTTAGGCCCAAAGGGTCGAAAATGAGCTCAAAATCGCTCTATCTCTAACCGTTTTCGAGATAATAGTCAACTTCCGGTTTTTGACCTTGACCGTGACCCAGAAGGTCAAGGTCACCGAGGTACCTCTTATGTAACGTTGTTTAGGCCCAAAGGGTCGAAAATGAGCTCAAAATCGCTCTATCTCTAACCGTTTTCGAGATAATAGTCAACTTCCGGTTTTTGACCTTGACTGTGACCCAGAAGGTCAAGGTCACCGAGGTACCTCTTATGTAACGTTGTTTAGGCCCAAAGGGTCGAAAATGAGCTCAAAATCGCTCTATCTCTAACCGTTTTCGAGAAAATAGTCAACTTCCGGTTTTTTTACCTTGACCGTGACCCAGAAGGTCAAGGTCACCGAGGTACCTCATATGTAACGTTGTTTAGGCCCAAAGGGTCGAAAATGAGCTCAAAATCGCTCTATCTCTAACCGTTTTCGAGAAAATAGTCAATTTCCGGTTTTTGACCTTGACCGTGACCCAGAAGGTCAAGGTCACCGAGGTACCTCTTATGTAACGTTGTTTAGGCCCAAAGGGTCGAAAATGAGCTCAGAATCGCTCTATCTCTAACCGTTTTCGAGATAATAGTCAACTTCCGGTTTTTCACCTTGACCGTGACCCAGAAGGTCAAGGTCACCGAGGTACCTCATATGTAACGTTGTTTAGGCCCAAAGGGTCGAAAATGAGCTCAAAATCGCTCTATCTCTAACCGTTTTCGAGATAATAGTCAACTTCCGGTTTTTGACCTTGACCGTGACCCAGAAGGTCAAGGTCACCGAGGTACCTCTTATGTAACGTTGTTTAGGCCCAAAGGGTCGAAAATGAGCTCAAAATCGCTCTATCTCTAACCGTTTTCGAGATAATAGTCAACTTCCGGTTTTTGACCTTGACCGTGACCCAGAAGGTCAAGGTCACCGAGGTACCTCTTATGTAACGTTGTTTAGGCCCAAAGGGTCGAAAATGAGCTCAAAATCGCTCTATCTCTAACCGTTTTCGAGATAATAGTCAACTTCCGGTTTTTGACCTTGACCGTGACCCAGAAGGTCAAGGTCACCGAGGTACCTCTTATGTAACGTTGTTTAGGCCCAAAGGGTCGAAAATGAGCTCAAAATCGCTCTATCTCTAACCGTTTTCGAGAAAATAGTCAACTTCCGGTTTTTGACCTTGACCGTGACCCAGAAGGTCAAGGTCACCGAGGTACCTCTTATGTAACCTTGTTTAGGCCCAAAGGGTCGAAAATGAGCTCAAAATCGCTCTATCTCTAACCGTTTTCGAGATAATAGTCAACTTCCGGTTTTTGACCTTGACCGTGACCCAGAAGGTCAAGGTCACCGAGGTACCTCTTATATAACGTTGTTTAGGCCCAAAGGGTCGAAAATGAGCTCAAAATCGCTCTATCTCTAACCGTTTTCGAGATAATAGTCAACTTCCGGTTTTTGACCTTGACTGTGACCCAGAAGGTCAAGGTCACCGAGGTACCTCTTATGTAACGTTGTTTAGGCCCAAAGGGTCGAAAATGAGCTCAAAATCGCTCTATCTCTAACCGTTTTCGAGAAAATAGTCAACTTCCGGTTTTTTTACCTTGACCGTGACCCAGAAGGTCAAGGTCACCGAGGTACCTCATATGTAACGTTGTTTAGGCCGAAAGGGTCGAAAATGAGCTCAAAATCGCTCTATCTCTAACCGTTTTCGAGATAATAGTCAACTTCCGGTTTTTGACCTTGACCGTGACCCAGAAGGTCAAGGTCACCGAGGTACCTCATATGTAACGTTGTTTAGGCCCAAAGGGTCGAAAATGAGCTCAAAATCGCTCTATCTCTAACCGTTTTCGAGAAAATAGTCAACTTCCGGTTTTTTTACCTTGACCGTGACCCAGAAGGTCAAGGTCACCGAGGTACCTCTTATGTAACGTTGTTTAGGCCCAAAGGGTCGAAAATGAGCTCAAAATCGCTCTATCTCTAACCGTGTTCGAGATAATAGTCAACTTCCGGTTTTTGACCTTGACCGTGACCCAGAAGGTCAAGGTCACCGAGGTACCTCATATGTAACGTTGTTTAGGCCCAAAGGGTCGAAAATGAGCTCAAAATCGCTCTATCTCTAACCGTTTTCGAGATAATAGTCAACTTCCGGTTTTTGACCTTGACCGTGACCCAGAAGGTCAAGGTCACCGAGGTACCTCTTGTGTAACGTTGTTTAGGCCCAAAGGGTCGAAAATAAGCTCAAAATCGCTCTATCTCTAACCGTTTTCGAGATGAGTCGGCCTGTCGTTAAGGACGCGTGAAGTCACGTGACCTTTGACCTTGACCCTCAAGGTCAAGGTTAGTGATGAAAGTTTACCCTTTACTTAGTACGTTTTATGCATTCACACTGGGATTTGAGCACCTTTATGGCTACTTTTCTTGATTAATAGGTGTTTTCAAAAATATTTTGACCTCAATGTGACCTTGACCTCTGGGGTGCAAGGTCAAAAAATTTTACGGATTTGACGACAACTCATTACTCTCTATGTCTCTGCCACATGCCGTCTTTTTACGACAAACCCTGTAGGAGGAGTTTTCTGGAAACCACTTTGAGGTCAGAAAAACTTTGACCTCAAATTTGACCTTGACCTTCAAGG
Source organism: Protula sp. h YS-2021 (assembly GCA_949752745.1). Lineage (NCBI taxonomy): Eukaryota > Metazoa > Annelida > Polychaeta > Sabellida > Serpulidae > Protula > Protula sp. h YS-2021. The sequence goes on from OX457030.1 coordinate 68,480,230, forward strand.
TCAAGGTCAAAAAAATTTTGCGGATTTGACGACATCTCGTCACCCTCTATCACTGTGCCAAATTTCGTCGTCCTACGTCAAATAGCGTAGGAGGAGTTTTCTGGAAACCTCCGTGACGGAAAAAAAAAAAGAGAAAAAAAAAAGGAAAAAAAAAAGGGCAGAAATTTCGGGAAAAACTACAAACTTATTCCCATTTGCAAACGAAGTTTGCAAGTGGGAATAAATAAATGAAGAAGAGTTTGTTAATGTCAGAATTGCATTATGCTTTGCAAATATTGTGTTCCGTGATAAAATATGAAATTGCATGTTGTACCTTCGGGGAGGTTTGCCATTTTGGGATAATAAAAGTGATGGCGTAGGCTCTGTCTCGTGACGTCCATGAATTCAGCGAATTCTTTCGATGAGAGAGCAATGTTTTGATCACGTGCTATGTCCATTAGCGACGTCAAAGGATGGCCTGACGTCACGCAGTTCTTCTGGTGCGGTTCAAAGACGTCATTTTTGTGACGTAATGGCTCAGTTTCTCCATTCCCAGCCATGCTACAACATCCACACGTACGCCAATTAAATTTAATTTTAAAAAAAATCGATGCAATTTAAAATTTAGTTGGCGAATGATACTACAGATTATCACGCATATAAGATAACTGATAGGACAACGCTTACACTGCCTGAAATAACAACTTTTTTTTACTTCTTTTAATGGGGATCATTATTGAAATATTACACCGCGACTGAATGCAATGAATTATTAGTTTGTATGCAATTGAAGAGTCCCCCCTCCCCCTCCCCCCCCCCCCCCCCGAGAAGGTCGGAAATAACGCCACCTGTATTACTGTAATAAAGTGGTGCAATTTCCGGTCCCACTACCGGAAGTCTTTATGATAAATGGAAACAGGTGGCTCGACTTTGCGAGACGGTCCTACTTAGGAGTCAGTCCTGCGGCCACTAACTCCAGGGCTGAGTCAACACCATCCCTCCCCCCACCCCCACTCCGTTCATCCCCATCATAAGTCTCTGGTTTTTTTTTAATGAGAAATAACTTATTTGTATCTGTCATTGTACGATGCAGTTTTATCTTTCATTAAGTTCAAAACCCGAATAAACTGTACTAATGTTGATTTTTTTTTATTTCAGTGTGAGGAGGAGGAGGAGAAGGAGGAAGACGAGGAGAAGGGAAGGCGGGGGGCGGGGGATGCGGGGGCGGGGGAGGCAGGGAGGGGGAGGAGGAGAGTGGAGAGGAGAGGAGTCCTATAACTGCCACTATTATAATTAACTAAATTTTTTACAATTTGAACATTATAACACATAAATATTTTATCCGATTTTATCATATTCTGAAACATTAAACCATTAAAATACTTGCATGGTTTTATAACATCCTTCTCTCGTGCAAAGTATCAGAATAAAACGTGTAGTTGATTCTTACCTGTTCGGTCGAATATTCGTTAAATTCCTTAATGGTTTTTTGTTTGTTTTTTTTTTTCTTTGCTATGTCACTCAGAGAATGTACATCTTTTATAAGGCCTCGATGTCTAACCCCCATTGACTGTAAATTGTTAAGTTAAAAAAAAAAACTCAAGGATATATATCTCAAGTTGTTATTAAGTGCATCATTTCTATGTATGTGTTAATCGATGAAAATCAGTGCACTCTTGGAAACACATTCTTCTAATTTAAAGTTCGCTTACACCTGAATATAAAATACTCAATAGTGAGTTGATGAATATATTAAGCATCTACCCAACGTAATGTCAACATTGGGATATTTAAAAAAATGAATAAAATGAAAATAATCTCAAGAAGGTGCATTAATTTGCTGACTATAAGAAAGAACTGAAACGTAAAAAGACAATGCATCGTTTTTAACTGAGTTATCGCGGATGAAGATGCACTAAAACTAAACACAGTTTTATATGTTTATATGTTGCAAGTTTAAGGGCATGACGTACGTCACGATCAGTACAAGATACCCTTCCCCTGGCTTATCTGCATGCTGTGTGGCGTGCTTACAATTACCTTCCCCCCTCTCCCCACCCCCCGTACCCCCCCCCCCCCCCCACTCTTATCCTCAAAAGTCAAAAGCTAAGTGCTAAGCTGACGCGATTCAGTACAAAGTATAATCCTTTTAAATAAAGTCAGGTTTTAAATCCTTAACTTAATTCTTAATATGTATATAATGTAAACTATCAACAGTGCAACCTTGGCTTGGGCACCCTGTAGAATGTGGCCAACTCTTTATTTCGGACTAAGAATATTCAAAATGATATAACCGCCCTCATGTCTCCAAACCATAACAACTCCCTAGCAAATCCAGATCATAAATAGATATGTTTTACTATTACAATACACTAGGGGAACAGGACAACAATTTTTTTTTGAGGGGATGGGGGATGGGGGGGGGGGGGCTCTGTGAAGTTATCTGACGCTGGAAATGGTATGCATCAGTCATGCCTTTGTTTGAAAAAAGAAACTCTCCAACTCTAAACGCTTTTAAGTTGACATATAGCTCTAGGAATTTCCGGTTTTGAGATATTGAGATATTTGAGATTTATACAATTTCTGTTTCCAGCATATACCTCAAGATGTTATAGGAAGTGGTCTCCTGGTCTCCTCCGCATGGTAAAATATTCAATTCTGACGTCATTCTGGCGCACAGACAGGCATTATGGTCGTTAGAAACGACGTTATAATTGTCTTTGTGAGATTTTGATAATTTCTAATTAAAATGTAACCTCCTCCACAACTAACTCCACCCCAACCCCCCCCCCCCCTCCACGCTAAAAAAAGACACACAAAAAAAACACAGCAACACTGCCTTCTAGAAGGCTATTAACATTATGAACGAATAACGAACTTTTGTCTTGTAGCTACAAATAACCTTGACCTTCGTAGCATAACAAGAGGTTTGATTAAATCACAAGAACATTACAGAACGTTGAGGATTTTCTTTAACGTTGTTTTTCATTTTGAAGGACACACAGAATAAAAAACCCGCCCGGTCACTCGCATCTACCCTGAATCGTCATGTGACCCTGCAGATAACATCATAACATCATAACGTCATAAGACCCAAATCAATTTACACTGAAGTCAAGTTGACCGCATTGTCTTTTTTTTTGTTTGTTTGTTTGTATGTTTATTTGTTTGTTTTTGTCTCTGGACAGTCACCTTTTATTGCTTGTTTACTCTAGATATCACATTATCCTTACTATTCAGAATTCTCTTATCACAAGAATTACTCTACAAATAGATCAATTCAATAATTCTGCAAAGTCTTCTGTTTCTACTATAATTCTGTTTGTCATTTTTCCTTCTTCCTTCCCTTCCTTATAGTTATTCCCACTTGCAAACTTGGTATAAGTTTGTAGTTTTTCTCGAATTTTCTGCCCTTTTATTTTTTTTTCTTCTGTTTTTTCCGTCACGGAGGTTTCCAGAAAACTCCTCCTACGCTATTTGACGTAGGACGATGAAATTTGGCACAGTGATAGCGGGTGAGGAGATGTCGTCAAATCTGCAATTTTTTTTACCTTGACCTTGAAGGTCAAAGTCAAATTGAGGTCAAAGTTTTTCTGACTTCAAAGTGGTTTCCAGAAAAAATGAGTTGGCGTCAAATCCGTAGAATTTATGACCCTGAACCTCAGAAACGCCTATTTGTCACGAAAAGTAGCCATAAAAGTGCTAAAATCCCAGTTTGAACACATAAAATGTATTCAATGGGAGGGGGGGGGACTTCTATCCTTAATCCTGACCTTGAGGGTCAAGGTCAAAGGTCACGTGACCTCACGTGCCGTTAACGACAGGCCGACTTATCACGAAAACGGTTAGAGATTTTGCGATTTTGAGCGCGTTTTCGACCCATTGGGTGTAAACAAGGTTACAGAAGAGGTACCTCGATGACCTTGATCTTCTGGGTCACAGTCAAGGTCAAAAATCGGAAGTTGACTATTATCTCGAAACGGTTAGAGATAGAGCGACTTTAAGCATATTTCCGACCCTTTAGGCCTAAACAACGTTACATAAGAAGTATCTCGGTGACAATGACCTTCTGGGTCACGGTCAGGGTAAAAAAATCCGGAAGTTTAGTATTACCTCGAAAACAGTTAGAGATAGAGCGATTTTGAGCTCATTTTCGACCCTTTGGGTCTAAACAACGTTACATAAGAGGTACCTCGGTTCGTTGACCTTCTGGGTAAAGGTCAAGGTGAAAAACCGGAAGTTGACTATTATCTCGAAATCGGTTAAAGATAGAGCGATTTTGAATTCATTTCCGACCTTTTGTTCTTAAGCAACGCTACATAAGAGGTACCTCGGTGACCTTGACCTCCTGGGTCACGGTCAGGGTAAAAAAACCGGAAGTTGACTATTGTCTCGAATTCGGTTAGAGATTTTGAGTTCATTTTCCACCCTTTGGGCCTAAATAACGTTACATAAGAAGTACCTCGGTGACCTTGACCTTCTGGGTCTCGGTCAAGGTCAAAAACGGAAAGTTGACTATTATCTCGAAAACGGTTATAGTTTGGACGTTTTGAGCTTATTCTCGACCCTTTGGGCCTAAAAGATGTTATATAAGAGGTACCTCGGTGATCTTGACCTCCTCCGTCATGGTCAAGGTCAAAAACCGGAAGTTGAGCGGTATCCGAAAAACGGTTAGAGAACTGAATTTGATTTATTTGTGCCCAGATGAGGTTGCATTATATTTATTTCGATGGTCTCGTTCAAGATAATAATCAGGAATCAGTCAATTATGTCGAAACACTGAAAAATGTGTCTTTGACCAGATACGTTGTGTCTCTGCCATTGCAAGTGGGTGCTATTTTGCTACGTGTAGCGAAATTCTGTCTAGTTTACATTACTTTTTCTGCGTTGTGCCCATAATGATGTCTATAAAATTTTCACATCCCTCCCGAATTTAAAAAAAAACGGCATGAAAAAACACCACCAACAACAACAACAACAACAACAACAACAAAATGAATATTAACATATTCTCAATAAATACTCATTTACGGTACATTATTTATGAGAAAGCACGACGGTAAATGAAGTATTTTAATTATCTGTAGGCAGTTCGATTGTTCGATTAGTAAGACCGGAATGTTGTCTCTTGAAAATACTTCTCCAACAATTTGTATTGGATTCCGTTGTAGTTCTGTACGTTTCTTCATCAGCTGGTTCTCTCTCAAAAAAAATAACCTTTTGGCGATTCCCCAAAAATTGGTTAAATGCAGGCGTTTATATTTTTTTGGCAGCCAATTTTTCAAAGGCTTCTTCTTCCACAATCTTCATCGGATTGCCTTCAAATTTGAAAAATTTGTTTACTAGTTAGGTCTCTCTGAAAAATGTTTTGGCCATCGGTAAAAATTGGCCAAATGTAGGACATTTATATTTTCATATTTATCAGTTTTCAAAAGCATTCTTTCTCTACAGTCTTCATAACATTCCTTTCCGATTGTGATTAAGTATTCTATGGGTGGTTTTTCTCTTGAAAAATTACTTCTTTGGTGATCCGCTACAAGTAGCCAAGCAGAGGGGGGAGGGGGAGCATTTGGCTTTAATCTTCGGAAGCTAATTTTCATAATTTCGATTGGATTCCTTTTCAGATTTGTACTGTTGTTCACCACATTGTTCTCTTTTGAAAAGTACTGTATAAGTAGACATTTTCGCGAGATTTTATTTTCGCGAATTGAATATAGGAGTAAAAAAAATTTTAATTACGTATAAGTCTACAATAAAAGAGAGTTCTTTGCATGTGCGCTGCGGTGATCAATTTCTTATGCTATTAACACAATATAAACAAGAAACCTTGCCCACTGCTGCTCACACCCTTTCACTGATGCATCTACTCAGTATTATGGTCACGCTTTAGTCTTATCTTGTGGTCTATTTGCTTACTTGCTATGTGGCCGTCGCGTGTCTTCAGGGAACATGTTATCTAAGTTTGCTTTGGCAGACAAGGGATTAATTATTTAAATATTTAATGCGCCCCAATTAAAGCCCCCCTGTATTCTTTGCTACTTTAATGAGACAACTGATCGTAAAATAACAAAAAAACAAAAAAAAACAAAAACAAAAAAGAGAAAAAATCAAAAAATGCATTCCAAATTGGCTTAGAAAGAAGCCCTTGCCAGTGACACCTACACCTGCATAGAACCATACTGGTCTCCGATGTGAAACGTAATAAAATGTACATATAGAAATTATTGTGCAATTTTATCTTGTTATTTTGAACAAAATTTCGCGGAGAATTAATTTTCGAGAATTGGCCTTGCTTCGAGAAAATGGCGAAAATTAGTTCCTCTCGAAAATTTCAACTTACATAGTACCTTTTATTGAGTGAGCAGAGAAAAAAATGGATAAGTATATGGTTGATAAGTTTTTTTTCATTTATAAATTTTCTCTTTTTATTCCCTGATTATGATTGGATTGTCTTCAATGAGCTCTTTTGGAAGCCACAAAAACGATTCGCTAAATCGGGACATTTTTTTTTAATTTATTAGTAGCCATTTTTCCAAATGGTTTATTTATTTCAAGCCATTTTTCAAATTGGTTTATTAATTTGAAGCCATTGTGCATAAATGTTTACTAGAAAAGGCTCTCTTAACATTGTTTGTCGAATTGGACAAAAACGAGAAGAGAAAATTAGCGATGTCCTTGCGTTGCACTAGGAAAGTTCAATGTTCAAGGTTTGATTAAGTCTGTTGTTCATGTGGTTAAACCATCGTATCACTCAGTTATATTTGCATTGAATTACATTTGCCAAGCTCTCGGGTTTCAAAAATGTATTTATAGACGCAAAAGCTGTTTAATAAACAACTATTAAAAGCTGAATGGAAAAATACGTAGAACGTACCAAGCCTGCCAGATATCGTAGACAGATGACGAAAACCCCCACCCCGAGACCCCCCCCCCACCCACCCCCAGCCCCATCCTATTTCCACATCTTGTAGCACTGGCAGCACGCATCCAGCAGTCCAGATTGAAAACTGCGCACAGATAAGGAAGGCTTTTTGGATCTGTCAAAAAGAAAACAAACAAACAAACAAATAAATAAATAAAAAAGTGGCTCTTTCTATATGTAAAAAGAGTGTTGTTTACACAGCAACCCGAATTTATTTTATCACCCTAAATAACCATAGGCCTTATTTTTTTTAATTTTTCCAAGTGTATTCTCAAAAGGAGTGACGGTCAGCTGGGCTAGTTGATCTGGTAATCCCAAGATTCCGGGTACAGGTCTGGCATGAGGTGGAGTGGGAAGGATTTCAATTGCCTTAGTTAAATCACCGGTGAATCTCTCTTTGGGGCAGGAGAGTCGGGGGGAGCTGTGGTAACAATTGATTACTGTGCGTGTTTAAATAACTCCTACACGTGAAATACTCAGTATGAAATAACACACACTTTTCTGAACAAACGCCGAGTGCAGTTAAATGCTGAAAGAAGCCCCACCCCTTTTTTGAGGAAAAATGCGGAGAAAATTATCCCTCCACTTGTTTTAATGAAATTGTCACACCGCGCAGACAGGGGCTGCCCTCGAAATTATTCTCGTTCTCCGCGTTTGTTTTTGAAATCCGGGGAAAGATAAAAGGTACCAAATGCATCGTTCTACGTTTTCTATGACGTCACCTTTCTATGCATACAATTACACATTCGTAGCTTTGCATACCGATTGTAAATCACAGCATTAAAGGCGAATAGCTAAAACCTGAATACAGTAAAATATACAATTTCTTGTCTGCCAAATTAAAGCTTTTCAAGAGAGGTTACTTTTGCACACGGCTCTCATATGAAGTAAAATGGCAAGCAAAATGAAAAGTTTTACATCTTGCAAAAGGTCTCTATTGAAAAAAAAAAAACAAACAAAACCGGGGCTTTTCTTTGATCTATATCCGTAGTACTTGCCCAGGCGTGTCTACGTGACAATTAACTATCCGTAACGAGTATATATGAAATGGGATATGCACGTTATTTAAAATTAAACAGAGCCGTTCCAGTGCTTGAATTGCAATAGAACAAGCGTTGTCTTTTTCTATTTTGACATACCATTTTTTACCAACGATGTGATTTTTATTTATTTTTATTTCTTGTCACTTCAGAAGTACATTTTTGTAACGTATTAGTTTTCGTTCGATAAAATCGGACCTTATGACTATTTCTGTCATTGTTGAACCCTATTAAATTAGCCCAAACTCATCAACACATACTAGAGAGTTTTTGCAAGAAGTAAACACTTCTCATTTTATCGCCCATTTTACTTCTTGGGTGTGTTGTGTGCAAAAATGAAACGTTTCTGGAGAAGTTTTAACTCGGTAAACATGATTCAGACGTAAACATTACTTCCGAGTAATATGTTTTTGTAATTAATTATTTAATACATTGGCATACGTAATCATATTCCTGAATCCTCTGTGCATATTTTAAATGCTTTATTCCCATTTGAGTTAGAAAATTCAGCTGTAAATTAGGATATGAAATCCTTCATGAATTGATTGGCATATGCTTCGTTTTGACTGATCAAAACAAGGCTTTGATTCTTTTTTAGGGTTTGTGTAACTAATTCAAATTAACTCACGTTTGAAATAAGAACGTAACATAATCTTATTCCTACTTCTTTATAAAACACTTTTTTGCAAAATGATTTTACTTTTCATTTCAGAAATCTTTTCAGATATAAAATTTTAGACGTTAACTTGTTGCAAAAAGATCTCTAATATATCACAATCACGTGCTTACTTTTGAGCTACATATGCGCACATGTTAAGGTTACTTCAGGCACTCACAGAAACGACCATTGAATGACAGAATCAATCAAAACGCAATATTTTTGCCGTTATTTAATAACATGCCATATTTAACACTTGACAAGCCTTTGGCTTGCAAGAGTTATATGAATTTGTGCGAGCAAAATTCGTCCTTTTTTTTTCTTCTTGACACTTTTTCCGATTTTTTGTGTCTTCTTCTTCTCTGACACTATGGGCCCTACGACCATGAAACTTGGGACTTATGAAGAGCTTGATCTGAACATGTGCATGTCACTTTTTATTTTCGTCTTTGATTTCGTTTTCTTTGTTAAAACGCCATGTGAAAAGAGTGTATTTTTTTTTCAAGTTAATGCGTAGCATTTAAGCCACATCACACACAGTTGCTCAGTGAGCTTTGTGCGAGCTCTCACTGTGTATGCTAGATCAGTCAATAAAACCTTAAGGCAACAGAAACTAAATACTACTCGGCTTATAAGACGTATTCAAGCTGTGTTGTTTGCAATATATTATTCAAGAAATAACCCATTGAAGGAAGTATTTTTGCGTTTTAATTTTTGTCAAGTGTTTAACATGTCGCTAGCGGAATGAGCTTCTAGTCTGATGCTAAAATTTAAGCTGTATATCAGTTCACAGTCACGTGACTCTCGGTATTCACAGTAATATAAGAGCGGGGAAAATTTTGGTTTATATTTCAATGATGCCTTTCGATAAGCAATGTTAAGACAGAAAACATTAACTAGTGACGTAACGACAAGCGCCATGAATGTCTGCTACTCTCACTTTATGATACAATTTATTGGAGTTTGCAGGCGATTTTTAATCACTACATGTTTTCTATCTTTAACCAAGTTATTGCAATCATCAATGACGTCAAACATTGCCAACTGGAAGCTTCACGCCTGATATCAAACAGTAATCAGCATGTACAATATGAGTTGTTTACATACACATTACATTATATTCTAGAACAAATCAAAATAGCTGATATTTCGAAAACAGTCTGTGAGTACGTAAAAGGAATTATATACATAAATCCCATCTCCAACAATACATCTTAATTTTACGTGTGCAAGTTAAAAACAAAAATCTATATGATATATTCAAAGATTTTCAATGACCTTTATCAATATCAAATTTTTCCATTTTAAATACAATAATACAATTGAAATTAAAAATTTAGAAGACACAAATTATTGATATGCTCATATTATTGACACAGAAACAAGGAAAACCTTTCTGATTTGAGCAGCCCACAAATGACTGAACCGTCCTCAATTTACTGGTTCTAGAGACATCCAGGTAAGAGTTTTGACCAGAAGAACCTCGAATATTATTTGTTAAAAGAGTGAAGTCAATACTTATTTACATCCAAACGATGTTAATAAATGATCCTCTGGAATTGTAAATGACTTGTTAAAACATCACTGGGTAAACAATAGCAGCATTGATTGATTTATTTATTTATCAAACCATCTACACCGAAACAGCAAGATTTACGTGTAGCAAAAGACTTAAATAGACAACTCTACCCTTGTATGAAACAACGTGTCTATTAAACTCGTAAGACATTCATCGGCCTCTCGGCACACGCCACCAAGGGGCAATAAATGAGTTGCTACATTGTTTACATGTAATAATCCCTCCTTGTTATCCAGTGCTCCAGGTGCATCGACACCAAATCGTGAATAATTCATGCCGTTTGTTTTTCTGCCTAACGATCATATATATATATATATATATATATATATATATATATATATATATATATATATATATATATATATATATATATATATATATATCCACACGCCGTTAATTGGACCGCTTTTCACCAGAAAAATTTTCTAATAATTCCTTTTATTAAGGAACCCCGCAAATCGGACCACCAGGCAAACTGAACGAAAGAACCACTGTTGTCAGTTTCAAATGTCATCTCCAACCAAGCGACCAGAATCGGACACAGAATAAACAAAGCATCCAGGGGCTCAATAAATAACATTCCGTGAATTCAAAATCAAAGAAAAGCAAGAATAAATCAGTCACCACAGCATAAGTTATAAGTAAATAATTAAATTAAGTTGGACTGGAAGTTAGAAACATTTTGGGAAATTTTTTTTACTTACAGTTACGTTTTTTGGCAGATACTGATTAAAGAGTCTTTTTCATATGCGTTTTTCTATTTATAATAAAAGTAGTTAAAAAGAGATAAAACTCAAAAATGTGTGCTGTTTATCGACTGTGATACGGGCGCATTATTACAGACAATTATGCACTCGTGTATCATCAAAATGTTTGAACCCGAGAAATAGGGCCACTTTCTGTGGCTCTATTTCCGGGGTTGCTTCTATATATATATATATATATATATATATATATATATATATATATATAGATCTAAAACCAGTCATAGGGAGACCATGCCTTATACATAGCACTTAGGGAGACCATTTGCATATTTTTTACCTTTGAGTTTAGAAAGACAAAAATTACCAAAAACATGTTCCTATACGTTGTAGATAACGGGTGTGATTTTTTATTCTTGTCATATTAAGTAGCAAAAAATAAACAAAAAAGTTGGTCTACGTATTTTTTCTATATTTTCCTTGGCATTTTAGGCGACCCAGCTAATACCACGGAATTTCCCGGGTCTCCGTAAGTGTGTGGTTTAATGCTCTGTATATTTGGTCTCCCAAAGTAGCATATTTTGCTACTAGTTGGGTGTTTTTGAAGATTTATTTTAAACCTATGTTTATTATTATTGTTATTTGTTATGTATATGCATTGTGTATAAGTTATACACATGTGCGACAGCCTTGAGAGATGACACTATACATACAAATGACTGTGCCATTTAGTTCTACTTAGCCTGCAAATATGTGCAAGATGCTTCATGTTTCTGGTTAAAATATTATTACGTGACATTTAAACTCTGTAACATTACTTAGGAAAGCAAAGAATTGAAGTAGTAATTAGTGATAAACAAAATGTCTCTTCAAGTTGTATATATGGTCGCCTTAAGTCGGTTTATACACCCAGAAATAACCAACCAGCAATAAGGAGACCATATATTTTTCATGAATATGTGCAAGATTTTTATATTATTAAGACAAAATAGTGCTAAATGTTATTTTAAATTCCTTATAAATCATTTTGGTAGGCAAAAAAAAGAGTAATAAATATAAAAAATGGCCTTTGAAGTGTTTTGTATAAGTGTGAAGAATAGTCCCCTTAAGTCGGTTTACACACTATATATATATATAAAGTAGGGATACGTTTCATTACGTCATAATATGTATTACGTCATAATGCATCTTGCTCTCAAGTGTTCTTTTCTTTGAAAAAATGCCTGTTTACAGTGCTAACTTATCCTTTTCTTCAATTTCGTGCTAAACCATGTATAAGCAGTTAAGGAAAAAAATACTGGTTGCTATAATATTTTTAAATACATAATATATAGCGGATCTTAAATAAAAATGGCAGTTTTCCCCCGTCTCCTTAAAGCTGATTTTTTGGCACTAATGTTTATACAAGGTATAAAGTTTAGGATCAAATTGAAAGCTTGTTATCAAGTTTCAACACACAAATTTAATTTTAAACCAAAGTATGTTATATTCGCTATGCCATAAAATCATTCGTTTTTTGTTTGCTGAGTAGTTTCGTAACGTTTAAACACGCTAAGAATTAAGGAGACCTACTTTTGGTCTCCCTAAATTTTTGGTCTCCCTAATACTGGTTTTTTAGCAAAAATGGTCCCCGTATTGCTGGAGGTACACTTCTATATATATATATATATATATATATATATATATATATATATATATATATATATATATATATATATTGAGTCCCCCTCACTTGAGTCCCCCTCACCCCCCTCACCCTCACCCCTTTTCTCACTCCCCTTCCTCACCCCACCCCAGTCAATCTGCTTCTCTATAAGTGTATTTGATTACGCAAGCTGTAAGATTATATTAGTTATATTAGTTTGAAAATAGTAACATAACTGTAACATGTCATTTAAAATTATCTAAAGAATTTAGTGACGTCAGTCAAAGCAACAGTATATGCCATTTAAACTATGAGCAAGGTCACTTAAAGAATAGGGAAGGCCACTTCAAGAATACAGAGGCATGTTGTGCTTGCACTGTGTACACAAGTACCTGTGCAATGTAATACTGACTATACAAGTACAGGTACAATGAAGTACTAGCTATGCACCCACCTATCGTCACAATAAAGTACTGACTATGTGCACAAGTACCAGTACAATGAAGTACTGGTTATGTACACAAGTACCAGTGCAATTAAGTACTGACTATATCCCAAATACCGGTACAATGAAGGACAGGGTATACGTACCCAAGTACAGGTACAATGAAGTACTGGCTACGTGCACAAGTACCAGTACAATAAAGTACTGACAATGTGCACAAGTACCGATACAATGAAGTTCAGGCTATGTACCCAAGTACCATTACAATATTCACAATGTACCCAACTATCGTTACAATAAAGTACTGACTGTGTGCACAAGTACCGGTAAAATAAAGTACAGGATATGTACACCAGTACGGGTACAATGAAGTCCAGGGCATTCATAATAACTCGCAAATTAAAGTATATATTCAAACAACATGGACAAACGTCGACTGATATAAAAATTCTATATAAACACCTTGAAAGCTGAGATCTGAGAAACAATAATATCCCCTTGTCTAGTCAAATACGGAGTGCAGTTCTGAAACTCCCTCCCCCTTCCCCGCCCCCCCCCCCCCCCCAATTTTGTTTCAAACGAGGAATACTGCATGAAAATCGCTCCCACTCCTTTTTAACGAAATAAGTATAACTCGCTGTCCGCCTTTGGTTTCAAGATTACCCCCTATTCTCAGAGTTTTTGGACACGCATAGTACATGTGATACCAAGCCCCTCTGCCCCCTCCCCCCCGCCCCCTGCCATCTCCGCGTTTTAGCTGCACCTGTTCTCGTCCTTTTATAATTTTGTGAAAAATTGGTTGGTTAAATAAAATTTTACACTCCGCGTTTGGGAGATTGAAACTGACAAGGTTCTCCGTGTTTCGTTAAAGGGAGAGGCGGGCTGGGATCTCTCCTCCCCCCTCCCACCACCCCACCCCCTCCAACCCCCTGCATGCGTACCTACTTTATGGACGGCCCAGAAACAAGCAGTGGCGTTGCTCCGATTTTTATGGCACCGTCAGATTCACGCCGCACGTGTGACTTATTTATGAACTGTCATATGTCTACAGACAGCAAGAGAAATGTAGTCACAGAAAACAGTGCTCTTAAATCTTTTATTATATTATATCTCTGGTGATCGTGTGAATTATTCACTTATGTTTACGGCAGCGACAGTTTGCTATTCGAAACCCCAAGCTATACATAGCAATAGAGGTACCAGAGACCAGAGACGGGTGAGAGGGAATAGAAAAGGTGTGAGGCGTTGCTAAGGGTAAAGCGTTGCTTGGTGGAGCAGTTTGCTAGGGTGAGCAATTGCTAGGGTGAGCAGTTGTTATGGAGAGCAGTTGCTATGGAGAGCAGAGAATTGCTTGAACGTTTAATATAAAAATCTTGATAAAAAAAAAGAAAAGAACAATTAAAAAACTTGAACTGAATTTTTTTTTTCAAATATCAAAATTAGACGGATAAAATATAAAAGATGTTTGACATTAATGGTTCTTCACATATGTAGCCGTGTGACACTGTGGAATGGGTGTGGGTGGGGAAGGGGTGGGGAAAGGGGGATAAAACACCCTTTACTCCGTTGAGTAACAACTTTCTTACTCATCAATAAACAAATATCCGCTTGCTTTTGTTTTACAGAGTGACAGTTTCCTGGAGCTGCAGCTTCTACTTGCCGCCAGTACAGCAGAGACTATTCCAGTTCATATAGTTTAGAGTAAAAAGTAGAAATAGCAACACAGTGCACTTTAAAATATGACGTCACAATTTGACAGTTAGTAAGAACATATCGGATGTGCAGAGCGTAGAAAAAATAAAACTCTACCAATTGTTTTAATTTAAAAAAAAAGTAATTTAATAATAATTTTAAAAAAAAAACTAATTGTCACGTGAAAGGTAAAGAGAGAAAAAGTTAATGGAAATGGATATCTACAAGAGAAGGGTTATCCGCAGGAAGACACCGCTGATAGCAGAAACGCTTGGATTCTCAATAGCGGACCAAAAGAAGTATATGGCTGAGGGTCTACTTACCGACAGAATGATGGGTAACATCATGGTGAGAAGTTAAGGGTTATATTACGGGAGGTGGGCGGGGGTGGGGGTGAGGGGTGTGTGGGGTGTGAGGGGGTGGGGGTGTCAGGTGGGAGGGTGTATATGGCTGAGGGTCTGCTTACCGACAGAATGATGGGTAACATCATGGTGAGAAGTTAAGGGTTATGTTACGGGAGGTGGGCGGGGGAGGGGGTGAGGGGTGTGTGGGGTGTGAGGGTTGAAGGTCAGGGGGAGGTGTATATGGCTCAGAGTCTGTTTACCGACAGAATGATGGTTAATATCATGGTGATAAGTTAAGGGTTATATTACGGGAGGTGGGCGGGGGAGGGTGTGAGGGGTATGTGGGTGTGAAGGGGTGTGGGTGTTGAAGGGTGTGGGGTGTGAGGGGGTGGGAGGGAACAGAGAGTCTCAGATTACGACAAGAAAATACGGAGAAGGCTGGTGTTGATTCTGAGTGTGTTTTACGGATTTTAAAGAACCTTTAAAGTTGTCAAATAACCAAGAAATTTTGACGTATTTTTTATCTGTCGTATAGTTGGGAAAAGCGATTGAAAGTGAGCCTTCTTTAGTGCTAACGTGAAAAAAAAAACAACAAACAAACAGAGCCAGAGAGATAGAGCAGTTGTGCCTCACCCGGATTCTTTACCCGGATCGGTCACCAAGATCCATCATCGGGATTTGCCACTGGACAACTTTTAACACTTTATTGCTTATTTGTTTATTCATTTTATTATTTATTTATTTGCTTATAATTATTTTCCGCATTATTATTATTATTATTATTACTATTATTACTATTATTATTATTATTATTATTATTATTATTATATTGTTATATTATTATTATCAGTATTATTATCAGTATTATTATTATTATCAGTATTACTATCAGTATTATTATTATTATTGTTATCAGTTTTATTATTATTATTATTTCTTTGTTTACTTATTTATTGACACAGATTGAGAGCACAGAATACGGACAGATGGTACGCTTCATTGATCACGTGATGCGGAAGGACGACTACTACGACAGACTGCTGGCGTGGCTGGAGGACGCGGGCAAGGCCTGGGTCGCCGAGGAGATCCGGGCGGAAGTGACGTCAGAGTCCGGACAGCTGAATGTAGAGGATTATGTGTATCGCGAGTCCGGTGTACTCGTTCACAGGTAAGATACCGGTTCTGATTGGAGGATTAAAATAATGTAGTCCCGCACTTAATACGAAAGGAAAACAATCTTCTCTGCTGACTGTTGTTGGTAGAAGAAATTATTTTAAAAGTTGCAGATTTTTTTCGCAAATTATCCTTTAAACGGTGGAAAATAAAAAAAGTTTTAGTAATAATATTCAATATTTATTGATATCAACACAACAATAACGCTGTTGGTCCAACAATAATTAAAAAATCAGATTTTTTATCCATCTTTTCACCCTTTACAAAATTACCCCCCCCCTTTTGACTATAACGTTACTCTCCTTCACCTTCACCTTCCCGTCCCTCCATTCTCCGTCCTCTGTGCCTGTGTAGTCACAAGAGACCTCTCCCCTTCTTCCCGGTCCCTGCACCTCCCTCCACCCCCTCCCCCGCCCTCGGTGCCCTCGTACTCCCAGCCGAAGGCCTCTCCCCTTCCTCCCGCCCCTCACTCTCCGCCCACACCCCCTCCCCCAAGTCTTCAATGCCTACGTACTTTATACAGATCCTAATTTAATGATCTTTAATTGTGTAAGTGGCCCTGGTCTTTAGGGGAGGGCCGCTAAGTGGCACTGGTCTTTGTTTACAAATATTAACGACCTTGTGGATTGACCATTATACTAGTGTACTCACTGCTTACACCGAACCCCCCCCCCCTTCCTCCCCGCCACCCTCCTCGCCCTCCCATCGTGCTTACGTGCTCCATGGATGAAGGTATTCAAATCACACTAAATGGCTATTTTTTCTTCCTTGTTATAACACCCAACAGGCGGTTCGGAAAAAGCATAGCTATACCGGAAGTGGAGAAGAAAGAATTCCAGTTGATGTTGGCGCTGCGCTACCAATGCGCCAAGGAGGCATGGCGCCAGCAGCTCGTGCGCTGTAGCATGGAGATGGAGGATTTAAAGCGGTGGAAGTCTGAGCTTGGAGGTAGTCTAAAACAGATCGTAGACAAGGTGTGTAGGATGTAGACTAATGTATGCTGTGAATCCCGGACAAAACGGCGATGGCCAAAACGGCGACTGTCAAAACGGCGACTAGTGCAACCCCGGACAAAACGGCGACGAAGATTAATAATTTAATGTTGAAAATCAAAATACAAAGAATAGTGTTGCCAGAAAAATCAATCATTTCTACTTGAAAATAAGTATAATTTGAACCAAATTTAAATTATAAGGGCAAAATAAAATGAATAATTTAACACGTATTTTCTCATAAATTCCTAATTGCAATCATACGATAATCCATCGTTGGGGTGGGGGAGGGGGGGTAAATAAGAGCATTTTGAAAGACAATTGTATTTAGCGACTGTGCCCACTAATCCGTTATTGCACGTGATTTCCACATCAATAAAAGGCAAAATAAAAATGCCTTTAAAAGGACTTCGGTTTATCAGCAATGAAAGACCGATGTTTTAATCGCCTTCGGAGGGATTGGGGGAGGGAAGATTACTGAGATAGTGACTGGTGACAGGAAGGAGGTGGTTAGAGAGGACTGATGGTTAAATAAATAAAAGCTGCTACTTTTTGTTTCTTTTAATTAGCGTTTTAAAGCATAAACTTAAAAAAAAACTCCGTCGCCGTTTTGTCCGGGGTTGCACTTGTTGCCGTTATTCCCGTCGCCGGTTTGGCCGTGGCCGTTATGTCCGGATACCTATGCTGTAGACTACTTTGTTTGCTATTTCTTAATGTCTATAGGCGAAATTTATTCTAATTTTGAAAAAGTTTGGGATCCAACTTTCCACACAGTTCCTTCGGAATTTCAGATTGAAACAATTGATTTTCAGATAGAAACTTTTCTGAGAATACAACAAAAGCACATTAACGAGCATGCGCACGATGTACACACCACCCACGAGCAAACTAGAGCGGACGGTGACGCCAGCATTAACACAGACTATCTGCAGGTTTGTACTACAGATGGGCCACTAGGCGGGTGGAAGGGGGACGGTGAGGGCGGGGGTGTACAATAAACTGGCCATGAGAAACATGTTTTGTTTACTAATTAACATGTAAAACATGTTCGGTTTACTGATGCTGCGCAGCATTCGTAGTTTGTTGATTGACGTGCGGATTGTTTCATTTACTGATTAACGTGGACATTATTTCTTTATTTGCTGATTTGCAATGAACAGCAGATTTCGTTTACCGATTGGCATTAAGTTTAGTTTGCCGCTTAAAGTTGCACAGTATATATATATATGTGGTTTGTTGATTATAATATGTACTGATTAACATGTATAACATATATGTCGTTTACTAATTCACCAATATATCATAAGTGGTGTACTGATTGGCATAGCGCATCATGAGTTGTCCACTGATTGATAGTGCACAGTATGCTTCGTTTACTGATTGGCATTGCACATCATGTGTGGTTTACTGATTGACATGTGCAACATGATTGGTTTGCTGATTGCCATTGTACATAACGAGTAGCTTACTTATTGACATGTACAGCAGTTGTGATTTACTGATTGGCATTGCGCATCATGAGTGGTTCATTGATTGATATTGCACAGCATGATTGGCTTACTGATTGATATGTACACCATCATAAGTTTACTGATTGACATTGTACTTCATGTGTGGTTCACTGATTGGCGTTGTACACCATGTGCTGTTTACTGATTAAGATGTACAGCATGTGTGGTTTACTGATTGGCATTATAAATCATGAGTGGTTCGCTGATTGATACTGTACAGCATGATTGGTTTACTGATTGACATGTACAACATGTATGATTTACTGATTGGCATTATAAATCATGAGTGGTTTACTGATTGACCTGTACATCATGTTTGGTTTACTGATTGACATGTACAACATGTATGGTTTACTGATTGGCATTATAAATCATGAGTAATTTACTGATTGACATTGCACAGCATGTGTGGTTTACTGATTGACATACACATCATGAGTGGTTTACTGATTTCACACAGCTTGTAGAAGACAAGGTCGGCGATATGATGGAAACACTGGGAAGACTGGCGCTTGAAAAAGAGAAAATGGCTGAGGAAAGAAAGCGATGTCTTGAAGTAAATATTCACTCTTCACAGTTTTTTTGTACCACTCGTACAAAACGCCCAGAAAAAAACGGGAAAATATTATATGACTTTGGGAAAATGGTGCAATCCGATTGGTCTATGTTCCAAGTCATTATTTTTGTAGTGTTGTCAAGAAGCTAGGTCAATATCTGCTAACTGCTTTCAAACGAGCTTTTCTTCGAATGTGGCTCTTCTGTAGGTAGGAAGAAGTGTTGGTGGGTTGTTGTATATGAAGAAATAAGACAAAATAACATTAAACTCTCCACCTTTTCATGTCAAATTAGAACGAAATGCGAGAGCGGAAACCATTTATTTTGGAAGAGTACTCTATGCTTACTTTCCACAGGTATTGCAGATCGACAAGGGGCCGTTACAGCTGGATATCGTGCTGAACCATGCACTACGTTACGCGGCGGAGGACGTCGTAAAAGCAAAACGTGATTCGGAACTCACCGACAAAATGGCGCAGACTCTCGATACCCGGATGACGCAGCTACGCCTAGATACGAGCAAAGAGCTGGTTGCTAAGGATCGTAGAATCTCGCAGATGACGTCCCAAAACCATGACAAAATGAGACAGATAGAAGAACTTGAGAAGAAATTGGTATGACTTTTGGAGTTATGAAATATAGAGTCATTTTTTAGGGATTCTGTCTAACGCAGTAACGAGCCAAGGAGAGTGAGTGAAAGAAAGAATGAATGAATGAGAGAGAGAGAAAAAGAAGAAGAGAGCGAGTGTGTGTGTGTGTGTGAGTTAGAGAGAAAGAGTGAGAGTGACAGAGAGAGGAGATATAAACAGGGAGGCGGAGTGAGAAAGAGAGAGAGAGAGTGAGAGAGAAAAAGCGAGGGAGAGAGAGTGAGACAGAGATAGAGGGAAAGACATTGGGGGAGAGGGAGAGACAAAGAGAGAGAGAGGGAAAGAGAGAGGGGGGAGGGAATGAGAGAGAGAGAGAGAGAGAGAGAGAGAGAAAGACAGAGAGAGAGAGAGAGAGAGAGAGAGAGAGAGAGAGAGAGAGAGAGAGAGAGAGATTCTAACAATGACCGTCGACACGTCATCATGACGTGTTTCAAAGCATTCACATTTTTTATATATTTCTTTATTTTATTTTACATATTTTTATTGATTTGTAATTAACTCGTTTCTTTATTTATTTATTTATTTATTTATTTATTTATTATTGGTGGCATCGGTAGAGCCACGCCAGGGAGCAGGTGGACAGCGCACACGAGGAGATTGAGAAACTGAACAGACGCTGCGCCATGCTCGAACGGACCAGACGTATCGGGTTCTTCAACCCTGGTGAGGGGGAGGGAGAGGGAGGAGGACGGGGCGCTAGTGTTACCCATGCTCATAGCCATGGCCTTGTGTGCGTGTGCGTAAGGGGGGGGGGGGCTGGGGGGGGGGGGGTTGGGGGAGTTGGGATAGGATTAGAACAGCTGTGATGTGTCCCAATATCATTGCAATTTTTCAATATCCTGAGAGATTTCGTCATAGAATTGACGTACAAATGGGGGTGTTCCATTAAGTACTTGTTGCTTGTTTCTTCCTGCCTTTCATGTCAGAGGGGAGGGAGGGAGGGGAAGGGAGGGAGGGGAGGGGAGGGGAGGAGGAGAGGGAAGGGAGGGGACGGGAGGGGACGGGAGGGAAGGGAGGGGACGGGACGGGATGGGGAGGATATTTTAAAATGTAGTACCTCCTATAATGAGTATTATTTTCGCGGTATTCCTGGTGGATCTGCGGAATAAAAAGGTATTATCACAACAGTCCAAACCGCCGAAGAGGTTGGCTATTGAACAACAACGCCGGCATGAAAACTATAACAGGTCGTTTCGAAAACAGACTTAAGTAAAGACGTAAAATGCGAGAATATCAGGAGCGTAACCTAATTTTGAAATTTAGCCAGTGTCTCTTTAAAAATGTTATGCCTGCAAGGGGATCTGTATATTTCTCGTCTGTAGCGGTCCGGGGGAGGGGGGGGGGGGAGAAGGGGTCTTGGGTCATCTTGTAGAGAAACATAAGACAATCATAGCAGTTACAAGAACGAAAATTGAGCACCAGCTGAAGAGTAGCTTTCTAGAGCAACAGTCTCCCCCTCCCCTCCCCCACCCAAAAGTCTCTGCAAAATAGGTGGAGTCTAGCCCCCCCCCCCCCTCCATCTCCCTCCCCCTTTCCTTAAGAACACATAAAATGTCACTTTTCATAAGCTTTTCATGGTATAAATTTCTAACACCATGGTTTTGCTAACACTGAGATGTTCAGTTACGTAGATCAGGTTCTTACTTTGTTCAATTACTACGTCATTCGATATGGCGTGGAATCTGATATCATTTAAAACAGAATCTAAAACCGCGCAGTGCCGCATTTTGTGACCACTTAGGCGAGGTTTACGCGCTTTGGTTTTACGATGCGTCGGGCTGGCAATTAAATATCAGTTTTTCTGGTGAGTTCTCCCTCCATCACTACCCCAGCTGCTCCCTCACCATCTCATACCTTCCCTCAATACCCCCAAGCCCCTCCCTCACCACCCAAGACCCTCGTTCACCACCCATGCCCTCCTTCACCACCCCATACCCTCCCTCACCACCTCAGTTCTTCCCTCAGCACCTGACAATCACCCTCACCACCCTAGCCCCTCCCTCACCACTCCCACCCTCTCCCTCACCACCCCAAAACCTCTCTCACTACCCCATCCTCTCCCTCACCAACTCACCCCCTCCCTCATCACCCCAGCCCCTCGCTCACCACCCCAGCCTCTTCCTCACAACTCCAGCCCCTCTCGCACCACCCCAGACTCTCTCTCTTACCAGCCCATCCTTTCCCTCACAGCCTCTTCCTCACAAATCCAGTCCCTCCCTCCCTCACCACCTCCCTCCCTCACCACTCCAGCCACTCCTCGACCCAGACACGCTTCTATACATAATAAAGAGGTTTCCATACTTTTGAATGGAATTACCAAAATAAAATGTAAATTTTATAAAACAAAAATATATAGTTTATTGTGAGTATATTAAAAATATTACCAGTACAAAGATTTGCACCGAATCTGTGCATATGTGCACAATATGGATCCTGCCTACAGTACGGCTCATAAATCCAACAAAAAATGTGCCATTTTTCCATTTTTTTTTGTCTTTTTTTTTTCTCGAGCACTCCGTAAACGATGTTTTTCACCCGCAGGCTGGTACGACAAAATTTACACCCGAGAGCACACAGAATACTTGCACTCGTTGTCCATCACATCCCCTCACTACCTTACAACCGCGGCGAAAAACAAGCTAGCCAATAGCTATGCAGGTAATTGTCTAGTTTTTTATTCGACTCACCCGCATCATAAAGAACCTGACTCTTTTAAGTTAGGGAAGCATCGAATACCAAAGCGTTGGGGAGTGTTGTATTGTAGGTATGATCGTCTGGATCTCATCATTAATAAAAGTTCGCGTCACATCGGATCAGCTCAAAGTGTGGTTTTATTTTTATTTTTATTTCCTGATGTTTTTTTTTTTGACAAACATATTCTCTTATAAATTACATATTGTTGCACTGCTTTGCGATACCTTTCGTCGCCTAGTAATGTTGTCATGGAGATATCAAGTACACACCGTTTATACCTATTTAAAATTCATAATACTGCTGATTTGTTTCATGAGTATTTACAATCATGAAATAGAAATATGATCTCAACCAGTATTTATCACTATTACTTTTTGTTACTTGGAACAAACCACACGTGTCAGCCTCGTCATGTTTCAGATAGTGAATACTACAGCAAGCGGCAGAGGCGACCCCTGTCCACGCGCAGGAGTTACTCCATGATAGAAGCAAGGATAGACAACGGTACCGCGAGGAGCTCCAGTGGAGTCAGGGTGGTCGCCACGAAGAAGCCTGGTTCGGCGCGATAAAACTTTTCCCTCCAATGTTGTTGTTGTTTTTATTATTATTATTATTATTATTATTATTATTATTATTATTATTATTATTATTATTATTATTATTATTATTATTATTATTATTATTATTATTATTATTATTATTATTATTATTATTATTATATCTGTGCCCGTTAATCAATTTTCCTGTTAATCAATGTTTCTGTTAATCAATTTGCCCTTTAATCAATGAGCCTGTTAATCAATGTGCCCGTTAATCAAAGTGCCTGTTAATCAATTTTCCTGTTAATCAATGTTTCTGTTAATCAATTTGCCCATTAATCAATGTGCCTGTTAATCAATGTGCCCGTTAATCAATGTGCCTGTTAATCAATTTGCCTGTTAATCAATTTGCCTGTTAATCAATGTGCCTGTTAATCAATGTGCCTGGTAATTAACGTGCCTGGTAATCAGTGTTCCTGTTAATAAACTGTTTCAATGGTCTCTGTGCCCGTCAGTGACAAGGACCAGTAGTTACGCTTTGTCACTGAATTACAACATCAGAGTTTTTCTTAATGATTAAAGACATATATGTCGATGGCAGGATAATGTACTAAGAAGTATGGTCCAAATCGGGTAGGTATCGGGTGTTTGACAGTCGGGCATTGTCTGATCGGATATTGTATTGACGGGCACTTTCCTTTTCTCTTATATTTTGTGTTTCAGCTGTACTTGGAACAGTATCTTTCTTTTTGGAATTTTTCTGAACGTAAAAATAAGTCGGTTTCAAAAATTCTGTAAATGACACAACTGTGCTGTTCAAACTAATTATATTTAAATTAATAATATTTTGAATTCCAAGAAAATGTGTAGAGGAATGTGATCAACATTAGATATTTTCAATATTTGTGCTTAATATCTATATTTTAATTAATATCTAAATTATAAAAATACGACAATAATCACATATAGTATAAATATTGGTTTCACTGCATTGGTATCAATCTATTTTTAAT
The DNA here is from genome assembly GCA_949752745.1 of Protula sp. h YS-2021. NCBI lineage: Eukaryota > Metazoa > Annelida > Polychaeta > Sabellida > Serpulidae > Protula > Protula sp. h YS-2021. The sequence continues at coordinate 68,504,362 of OX457030.1, forward strand.
CCACAACCGTTTTTATGTAATATTTTATTCTTCAATTACTGTAACGACAAGATTTCCTGCACGTCTGATAGTTCAGCACGTTTGATATTTCTACACGTTTGATATTTCTGCACGTTTGATATTTCAATGCGTTTGATATTTCTGTGCGTTTGATATTTCATCGCATCTGATATTTCTGCACGTCTGATATTTCTGCACGACCGATGCTTCTGCACGACTGATTTTTTGCATGTCATATATTTCCAGACCGATGTGCTCTTGTGTGTTTTAATCCTTAGTGGACCACATTTTCTATAATGCGATATTGTTTTGAATACTTTCCTACACCATGCATGTCACTGTAAACGAATCGTTCTCTGTTTTACAACACAGTTCAATTATTTTTTCTTTTCTTAATAAAAACACTTTTTATGTTGAATATTTCGGCTGTCATCTTTGACTAAAGATTAACAACGGCATAATTATATAGAAAACTGATTATATAATGATATATCACGCCATATGACTCACACTACTTTGTTACAGGTCAATAATACTTCATGCAACTATTTGTTTACCAAATTGAAAATAAAATAAATGTAATGTCAAACGTCTGGTGAATTAGAGTTTATTTCCTGCTACAAAGGATTTTAATCCAAGGGTTGGTGACGCTGGAGTGGCAGTTGACCCTTGGTTCTGTTGTTCTGGTGGTTCTTTCTGCAAAAATAAACATAAAGCTAGAATATAGCTAGAAGGGGAAGAGAGAGAGAGAGAAAGAAAGAGAGAGAGAGAGAGAGAGAGAGAGAGAGAGAGAGAGAGAGAGAGAGAAAGAGCGAGAGAACAAGTGAGTGAGTGAGTTATTATTAGTTTGGTTTCTTTCAATGTCTGTTTCTACAACTATAATATAAATAACCAATTAGTATAATTCATTAATTAATTAAATTATATATTAAGTATAACTAAGACAATGAATAGATGACATCGAACTCGTTGGGAAATATTGCTCTACCTAAACCTTAAAATGCGTACTGTCATTGAAATTCACTATGTGTTTGAGAGCCAGGGGAAAGAGAGAGAAAGAGAGAGAGAGAGAGAGAGAGAGGAGAGAGAGAGAGAGAGAGAGAGAGAGAGAGAAGGACAGAGGGAGGGAGGGAGTTTCAGGTGTTGGAAGGATGCTCCTGTTCATCTTCTCTGATGACTGGTATCAGGTATTATTATGTTTTATCTTTAAGTTTAAGTGCCTTATTTAAATTTAGAAACTTTCGTTGTGTAGAATTAAGATTATTTAAATGGAAAATAACTACGCCATCTTTCTTATGGCCCCTTTCCTATATATATTTGTTGGATCAACACAGTGAAAACATTTGATTTTATTTCATTGTCTTGTCAAAACATTGTTATAGAATTCCTGTCGTTTAGTAGATATTTTTCAGGAAAGACTGCACAAAAAATTGATGATAGAATCCTCTTTCTTGCTGATAAAAGAAAAGTTTAACAAAAACAGATCTGAAAGAGGTTTAGGTCCAATGGTTTCATCCCCGTCTCTCTTGGTTTTGACATATAAACACTTGAAAAACTTCTGATGACTTTTTAAGTAGACCGATTCTCTCCCCCCCCCTCTCCCCAACCACCCGCCCTACCACAACTGCATCCGCTACTGTTTAGATAGTCATTAAACAACAACCCCAAATTAATATAATGTGGGATGCTAGTTGTGATCTCTTTTATTTTTTTAATTTTCAAGTTCAACACTTAATCTTTACCTTTTGGGTTCAGGTGTAGTCAGTTTCATACGCATAATCTACAAACGGTTATCTGAGTAGAACATGAAAAATTAATTCGACGGCGTTTTCTAATAAGATACAGAAAAAAATCTGATTGCTCATCTTTTTTATGCTCTCTTATGGAAATTAAAACGCGTGTTTTTTAATGAAAGTAGATTTCAAAACATCTAATGTTCCAATCGTCTATTTTTATGACACCGTTTGCATTAAGTCGCTGTCTGTGTAGAGTAAGACATCACTGTTTCAGTGTGTTCTTTTCTTTATTTAAAATGTAAGCAAATACATTTCTAATACCAAGAGGCGACTAAAATATTGCACTTGTCTGAAAGATTGGTGTAATTTCAACGTCGTGATCATACACGTGACCAAAATATTAAACTTGTCTAAAAGATCGGTATAATTTCAACGTCTTAATCATACATGTATGTTACTAATAAAGTATTTTGCATAGCACCGTATGTTTGCATGAAAATATACTCAATAACCTAATTAAAGGGACAGCGACATGCGCGCGTTTATCTGTGTCATTTAAACGTATAATTCTTCAGCATTTCCTTTTATTAGCATGACTGTGACAATGTTTACATCCACCAATAATAAGTGTATACTATTGCAAAGACAACATTCCATTTTTATTACAATTGCATTGTAATTTACAAAAAATCTCACAAAATATTGTGCATTGCTTCATTCTCTACCTAAGGGGTGAATAAAACTTCAGTTTTGTGTTATTAGTGATATTACAATAATTCAATCACACCTGGCACTTATTATTTAAATAATAATAGCTGCTTGAAAAGATTTAAAGTTAATACTTTTGTTTCCTTCTGAATAAACACAATTTAGACATAACATTGGTGCCGTCAAGTCGAGAAGAAGTACTTCCATGAAATAACATTAGATTAAGCAGTTACAACTACTGGTGGTACTGACATGAGAATATAAACAAGTAGTTGTTTAAGCCGCGGTCCATCACAATTATCAGAAATGTTCAAAAACGAGTTGAGCACCCCTTGTATTGATGAGGTAACATAGTGTATAGTGACAGTATAACTGTACATAAGCACACGATGCAACATTCCTTTTGATGAGGTGATCAAGTATAGAATACATGTTTATCTATAAAATTATTTGAGGAGTGATGTTGTTAAACCATGAATAAAAATAAAGGAAGGATCGAACTTATACGATGTCCTTTTACTGGTTGAAAATACGTAAATACCCAAAAATAAAAACCAAAATTGTGACTCTTAAATTACCTTTGGAATCATGCTCTAGGTGTAATGGTATATAATATTGTGTCTTTTTACTGGATTAAATTGCGACTGTTGAATTGCCTTTGAAGTCATGCCCTAGATGTAAGGGTATATAATATTGCGCCTTTTACTGGCTGAAAAGATTACCATGCGCAAATGTCTGAAACATAAACCAAAATTTTGACTCTCAAATTTCTTTCGTGTCTGGGGTGAGTCACAATGACACAAGCTGTTTTGAAATCAAGTTGTATAGCTAGTAGCTGCAGCACAAGCTCAATGTTATGTCTAAAAATAGGTGTTATTCAATTCTGAATAGGGGCAATAGCCTGTCTCTTATGCATTATTCTTCCAAAAAGAAATGGAGTTCAAATGAGGTCATTTTCAGTAAACACTGATGGACAAATATTAGTGAAATATTGGTGAAATAGTGTTCCTTATAATTGGTAAGACACTTTTGCAGGTTAAAAGATCTCCAACACCATGTCTTTCGTTACATTAAATCCCTACTTATGAGCAGAATTACGACATATTTATTTTTATCCTTTATTTTTATTACCATTTTACTGATATGGAAAAGTGGATTCATTAATGCTTACTTATTGATTATTTTTAAAATTACGTCCATAAAGATGGAACACTTTTGAGCAAGCTTATATTGCTCTTTCAAAACTTTCCTTTAAACTTCAAAACTGTACAAATTCTGATAGAGAACTTTGGATAAAGTGACACTTGGGTACACTGAAACAAAGCCGCTAGAAAGAAAACATGAGGAAACAATCTATAAATGACGTCATCGATATATGTCTATTACGAATAGACATACACTGGTGACGTTATTTATAAGCCTGCTCTCTTTGTAGGTGTTTCACATCACAATACACCCTGCGTCTCAGTACACTCCGGTCTTCTCTGGCTCTTCTCGGCCACACAAGGAATGTGGGATTCATGAGGCTTATACAATCTGTCACTCACTCTTTTTGGTTCAAATATTTCAATGATACAAAACTTTAATGGGCATATCTTCATATAATGATAATATGGCACCAACATGAGGGGTGATTAGCTCAACCTACATCTGATCCCGAAACGCTTCTATGCCGTTGCTATGATTTGCGTCATTAAAATATACGTTTAATATTAATATTCTAGGTAAGGGGCGCAAAAAATTATTTGCAATGTTTTCACATATTTCATATAAAGAGTTATGTTGATCTCCTGCGTGTATTCAAACCCATATATATATATATATATATATATATATATATATATATATATATATATATATATATATATATATATATATATATATATATATAGATCTGGAACCAGTCATATTGGGACCATACCTTATATATAGCACTTAGGGAGACCATTTGGAAAAAAATAATACATGTTTTTTAGCTTGTTATCGAGTGGTAACACACAAATTTAATTTTAAAACAGAATATATTATATTCACTATGTTATAGAATCATTCGTTTTTTGTTTACTATGTAGTTTCATAACGTTTAAACACGCTAAGAATTAAGGAAACCTACTTTTGGTCTCCTTAAATCTTTGGTCTCCCTAATACTGTGGCTTTTAGCAAAAATGGTCCCCGTATTGATTGCTGGAATTACACTTATATATATATATATATATATATATATATATATATATATATATATATATATATATGATTTACTAGCATGTCTTAGTTATTACTAACTTCAGGAGACAGTTATAAATGTAAGCTAAGTAAGTCCGTAAGTTCGTAATGCTTATAATTGTATTTATCCTTATAGTTCACGCCATTGAGTGACCCAAAAAACGATATTATTTATTTATTGGTTTATAATGAAACAATGAACAACAAGTTCAATTGTTCCTTAAATAATAGAACGATGGTTAGATTGCCATGATTGTTAGATAATATTGACAATTATTAGACAATTTTGAGTTAAAGTACTAAATTAATGAAATGTCATAAAACAGTAGCCTATATAAAGACTTACCTGGGATTTGGCCGTCTATATTGCGCCCAGTCTTTGACCTTTGCCGTGAACGAGCTCCATTTTTACGCCCTCTGGAGGATCTTCTTGGAAACAAAGGGTGGTCATCTTCTGATTCTTGCTCTACTGGTTCATACCCATCAAAAAGTCGTGCCCAAAACCGCGGCAGGACCGTCTCCAAATCGATTAGCTCATACTCAGGATATAACTCTGAACTGGTGACTTTGTCATTTTCTCCAAAGTGACTCATGTCATAGGCGGACACAGGTTCGGTAAGAAGCGAGAAGAGCATTGGAAAAATTATAATTGCAATAGCAGAGTGAACAAAAAATTGGCCATGATACTGGAACAAATTTAAATGAGGGGCGATTGTTTGCAAGTCCTTTGTCGAGCTCATCTTTGTAGTGGAATCTAAAACAATAAAATATATTACAAAAGATATTATAATTATAGTATTTGTTCTAAGAACTAACATTTTTCACAGTCCTCTGTATCGAAAGATGCTGTTTTCAAAATAAAATGGCAAAGAAATAATTTGAAAGTTTTCTTGTCCTGAAACTCCCGAGGACGGGGGTGGGGGAAGCTCACGTACCAACTGTTACCATGCGTATCAATGACTTTCAAACAACCCCTAAACGCGGAGTGCTTTCTGATATATTACACCCTTTGAAACAAAAATAGCACTCCGAGCGGACCGCCTCAAAATGATTCCGATTCTCCGTGTTTATTTATTTTCGTGCACGCATGATAACACATATGAACCCTATAGCATTGACATTTATAATAAGGAAAATCTATGATGTTTCATGTTTAACCATGCTTCGCAAACACTGGAATGAATATAAGCGATAAAGATGTAAAATGTTAACAAAAATTGATTTGTTGGAATAACGAAAATATAATATCGCTTTCAGTGTGTTTAGACTGGTTTGGCACATGTATTTTGTTGCATTCAAAATTCTGTTTCTAATATAATCCAATTAGATGCTAAACAATTTATGTATCATGTATAAAGTTGTGTTTTTGATTTAATAAGTAGATCCACAAAGTAGTCTACGAGATTTGCGCAAAAAACAGGAGTCCAGTTTTTGGGGATAAACATAGAAGCAGGGAAATTTAGGATCATACAATGCAATAGAGAAATTCATAAAATAACTTTGAAATATGTATTGCGCTCTTTTTGTGCTAGAAATCCATTAAAATAATGTCATGAATAAGTTGTTCCATTAGTAGCGGTTTTGACACCTTATATATACGCAATGCCAGCAAAAATCAAATTTTAGTGTAGTTTTTGTTCTTTGTTTCTTAAATGTCCCCACTGGAATCCTGTGAGTTTCCTCTTCTGAAAATGCTCACTGGAAACCGCGAATTGGCTTCATAAAGTGTAGATTAAGGACTGAGGATATACGGAAATCAGTGTGAGATCCCATTGCAGCCCGAGGGGGTGGGGGAAGACGGATGAGGAAGGGGGAGTCTTATCGTTTCCACAGAAAACAGTGTGAGATCCCATTACAGCACGGGGGTGGGAGAAGGCGGAATGGGGGAGGGGGGAGAAGGTAGTCTGTGTAATCGGTTACACAGAAATCAGTGCGAGGACTTTCAGACAGCTTGTCGTGAGCACACTTATGTCTAATTTCACGTATCACATTACAACACAGGGGGAAGGGGGAATAGGAAGGGAGAAGGGGGAAGAGGGATGGGGAGGGGGAAGGGGAAAGGGGAAAAGGGAGCCTTATCGTTCACGCTTCGTGCGTCTATGAATGTCACAAGTCATTGAATGTCGTAGTTAACAGTCTAATTATCAAAAGACATGGTAAAAAGACAAATTTCTGTTCTTGCTTTTGAGGTGACTTTGTTAAAACAGAGAACAGATTACAACATTTCAAGAAAAATTAATCTCTCAAAATTATATTTTTACGGTTTGTGCCTCTGTGGAAAGCAATTACAAAACGACATAGCACAAAGACATTTTAGGTTTCTTTCGTTGTGCTAAAACACATATGCGTCGTCTGCTAATGACGTAAGTCATTGAATGTCGTAATTAGTAATTTAAATATCAAAAGATTTAACAAAAAATGTTGCACTACCTTCTGTTTTTATTATACTAAACACAGAAAATTATGCTATATATCAAACAAAACGAACGGGCTCTCTTCCTTATAACTTCGTATCTTTAATTGATATATGGACATTAATCAACTATCAAGCCTAGTTCTTTATATACAATCATGCACCGAGAAGTAGGCCTTACAGCAGTTGCTATTGATCTGATATATAGCAAACAAATTGGCAGTAGTTCAGACTTCGTTTAATGTGTATAGTGAATTTTACGGGCAATCACTAATTTTATTTAGATTTTATTTTTTTTTAATTATTTTTTTTTTCGAAAAAGCAAATGTAGTCAACATAAAGTTAGGAACAAAAGATAACAAAAACATTAATTTATTTATATATTTTATATCTTTTTATCAAGCAAAGGTAGTAAACATAAAGTTAGTTACAAAAATAGCACAAAAATAGCAAAAATTTGAAATATATTTTGATTTTATAGAGTTCACAGTTTTAAGTACATGTGCAGTTGCAGTTATTTACAATATGTTCAACAAAATATGTGCAATTATTCCCCAACAATCGTACCAATCTTATTTAAATTTAATACTGCACCTATGTTTCAAAAGTTATATGTATTGTAAGAGCCAAAATCACGTATGCACGTATTTATTACATTATCAACTTGTTTTATTTTTACTTGAGCCTAATATATAAAAAATAAAAATGTAACGTTATGTAATACAAATATGTAGTATATAATTATGTAACATTATATAATATTATATACTATTATTTTATATAATATCAAATAATAGCAAATGTAATATATATATGTGAGTTTATATTTATATATAAATATATATATATAATATAAAATAATATTAAGCAATATCAGATATAATAAAATAGTTGAAGAGAAGAAGCAGTTTTGTACTTACTGTTGCGGGCTGAGCCTTATAGCTCTCATGAAATGAACAGTATTTCCTCTAGAAATTGGTATATATCTTTAAAAAAATTCACATCACTACGCCTACCTTAAGTGCTCCTCTCTTTCTTGCTTTCTTTCTTTCTTTAATTGCTCGAGAGTGAAGGAAATGGCAATGGGTTTAACAGGTAGTCTTCTTTTATAAGGGCATACCCTTGATAATCCACGTAATGCGCACGACTTTAATCAATTCCGACACTTACCTTTAACCATTGAAATGTACACCCGACGTCAGCTATGGCAACACAGTAAGGCTTCTATCGCGATTTTAATATATTTATGTCGCTTAGCTTACTGTATATCCTTTTGATATTTTATATTTATCTTTTGTTTTGATGCCTTTAAACTTTTCAATTTCAAAACAATTTATGGGCTTATATCTTATATTTATGTACTAAGCCATAGATAACTTCATATAGAAATAAACTGTAAGAACCAGAGGAACTTCTTTGTGTGAGTGGGAGAGAAAGCGAATGGGGCAAGAAGAGAAATTCTAGACAGGAGTTCACGACTAGCAAAAATTAAAGTAAAATCTTTTACACCTAATATTCTGTGGCTACTGTTGCCTGCTCACATTACAGATAGTAGATTTCAACAGCACTCCTATTCGCCTGTCTGACCGCGTTAAGACTTTGCACTCCGTGGATCATTGTCGCAACGTGTTTATTCTTTGTTAAGCCGATGCACTGAGTGGGCCCTTGTCGGACCGTGTTACGACTTCGTGCTGCGTGGGCTTTTGTCGGACCATGTTACGACTTTATACTGAGTGAGCCCTTGTCGCAACGTGTGAAGCCGTTGCACTGCGTGAACCCTTTTTTGGCTGTGTTAAGCTGTTGTACTGCGTGTCCCCTTGTCGGATTGTGTTAAGCCTTTGTACTTCTTGTTCCCTTGTCGGACCGTCTTACGATTTTGCATTGCGTGGCCTTTGTCGGACCATGTTAAGTCTTTGTGCTTGTTCCCTTGTCGGACCGTGTTACGACTTAGTACTGTTTGGGCCCTTGTCGGACCGTGTTAAGCCATTGTACTGAATGAGTCATATGTTTACATCATTAGGCATGCTGCATGACGGACACATGTAAATTCACAATAGATAGATAAGCAATAGATAATAAAACTATAAAGTATTTGGTATGGATGAATAGATAGATGGAAGGCTGGATGGATGGACTGATGTATGGACAGATGGATGGATGTAAAGCTGGATGGATGGATAGGTGGATGGATTGATGGAAGGTAGGATGCGATGCTAGGTTTTTGGATGGGTGGTTGAATGGATGGATGGATGGAGGGAGGGAGGGAGGGAGGGAGGGATCGAGATTGTATGTATGGATGGAGGAAGGGAGGTACGGGTAGGTTGCTAGGTTAGTGGATGGATGGATGGATGGATGGATGGATTGATGGATGGATGGGTTAATGGATTGATGGATCGATGGACAGACATAATTTGTCTTGAGTTATTGTCTCCACTTTGATTTGATTTAGTTTATAATAATTTTATAATGAGTGACATCCCATGACAATCAGTAGCAACGATTTTATGAGTGATATCCCAATGACAACAAATAGCAATAATTTTATAATAATCGAGTGACATCCCCATGTCAACCAGTAGCAATCATTTTATGAAGAACATCCCCATGACAACCAATAACAATAATTTTATAGTGAGTGACATCCCCGTGATAACTAATCACAGTAATTTTATAATGAGTGATTTCGCCGTGATAACCTGTCACAATAATTTTATAATGAGTGACATCTCCGTGACAACCAATCACAATAAAATGAGTGACATTCCATGCCAGTGATTCTGATTTTTGCGAACCATATGAATTTTAGATTCAGATTATGCAGGTTTTAAGAATAAAATGTGCTTGTTTTAAGAACATGAAAGTGTGTCATTTGATACAATCTCAGTGGATTTGATATCTAATTACTAATTATGAGCAAACCCTCATTGCTGTAGAAAAAAAGTGAAACGATACAGAAATGTGGTGTCGTATTTTATCAAATGGGTTTCGTACGATTCTAATTAAAACGGCCTTACATGTTAAACTTAAAACGTGCCTAAATACTATAAATATGAAAGTTACGTAGATCCACACATAATATCTTATGCCAGTAATAAGCTGCACCATGCAGCGCTTCAATTATTTATAGTAACAAGTTGTCCCAAGTGCCAGTTCTTTAACATTCTAAAACAGCCACAGAGTGAATTTTACGAAAGAGTTCCTAGAAGCATGCCACTCCAGACCAGAATGCTCATTTCCTTCTAAGAAATGTTCACATAACATCCATGGGAATTCTTGGAATCCAAGAAGTTCCCTCGTAAACAAAGCCCAAAAGGTTCACTTCTTAATAGAAATTTCCGTCTTGCTTCCATAAACATCCATAGCAATTTTTGAAGCTTTCAAGACGTTCTCAAGTGGCTGCAGAAGAACTTCCGAAACTTCCAGGAAAATTCAGGGATTTCCTTCTGTCTATTTTAGATCTAAAACACACCCAATCCTGTGTATTATCTAATATTCGAAACATTTCCTTACTTTTCATAAAACAACTTCCTTGTTGTGTTTGCAAAGAATGTGTGAATTTATAAATGTCCAAGTAAAATGGTAGATTCATATATAGATATGTATAAGTAAAAGGTTTAAAAATATATTAATCAAAATATAAGATACAGTCTGAAAATATCCAAGAAATTCCAAGATGTTCTGAGAATATCCGTGGAAATGACGTGGAAGGATTTAGCCTGTCAACCTAGAACTTGATATCATAGGAGAACAACAGAGTTCGAGATGAAGAGATGACTGTAATCACAGAATATAACAAATCGTTTCGAATGGATTCTTGCAAAAAAGAATCTAAAGTTTTTCGACATCGGAGATACATATAAAATGCGTGGGCAATATCGGCAACAAACGTCGGAAATACGCATATTTTTCCCGTTTTGCTCATCGTTTATTAGTCGTTTATGCGCATATTTTCCGACGAAGTTTTTTATGCATATATTCGACGCATATCCGACGTATTACTAACCGTAGGCTATACGTCGGCTATACGTTTATATTCCGATGCATTTCCGACGCACTTTCGATGATTTTTATACGTATAAAATGCATATTTCCGAGGTTTTCTAACGCATTTTCGACCAAGTGACAATCGGAAAATATGCGTTTTTAGACGTATAAAAAATGCGTATGTGCATTTAAAAAAATTGTTTGAAACCTTAACTGACCCATTGAACCCTTACCAACCATTCATAATTCACATAGTGATACATACACAATAGCATATTAATACACAACATAGCATATTTATATATTGCAACAGAACACAAGTACTTACTCGTGTTTGAACCGGGGACCTCTCGCATCCTAGGCGCGGAATATACCTCTACTCCACGGCGGCTGGGGCTGCCTCGGCAGTGTAATTAAGTGGTCTAACTTTTCTATTTCGCCCCAAAAAGTTTACTTCTTACATTTTCGTGTTTTTGTGATACCGCTGGCGCTTTTAAATTTAGTTATTTGTATTGTCTTTTCCTCCTTTATGTTTTCTGAGGGATAGTTTATTGAGGCAAATGATATTTTTAGTGTGATAGGCATAAGTGTACCCCAACCACTCCTTGAATGGATGATCATAAATTAATTTGTGACTTCAAAATTCATTGCTGATTTTTTATTGCTTAATATACGAAAAAACTGGGAAGTTCAGCTATTTAATTTTAACTCTCGCCCCTTTACCCTTAATGAAGAATTTTACATAGTTACAATTCCAGACGGTTGAAATTTAAAGTGTAAATTTAAGATAATTTCGCACATGAATTTTTTGAGGATTTGAAATTATTTATCACACTTAAACTTAATATATGTCACACATAATATTATTTAGATAACTTAAAATTATAAAAAAAAATATATCGCAAATCAAATGAATAAAACATAATTTTTTTTTTTTTGACTTAAAAATTATAAATTTTAATGATTAATACTATTTAAATCATTTTAAGTATCAAAAGTTTGCAATAAATTTTCAAATGGTAATAATCAGAACACATGGTCACTGATGGTGTTGCAGAACACAGCCTATATTACTGAAAATTTTAAAGTATATTCATAATGCTCCACTATTGATTCTTCATAATGTCCCCTACAAAACGTCAATCGCTAAATTTCCGACGTCGAATAAGCATCGGAAAATATGCGTTTTATAGACGTAAAAAAAAATACGTATAATACACGTTTTCAATATCGGCATCTTTTTCCGATGTATTTCCGACGTCGTTTATACATAGGAAAATATGCATTTTATAGACGTATAAAATAATACGTATACTATACGATTACAATATCGACATCTTTTTTCGATGTATTTCTGACGTCGTTTATACATAGGAAAATATGCATTTTATAGACGTATAAAATAATACGTATACTATACGATTACAATATCGACATCTTTTTAACGATGCATTTCCGACGTCGTTTATACATTGGAAAATATGCATTTTATAGACGTTTAAAAAATACGTATAATACGCGTTGGCAATATCGGCATCTTTTTTGGACGCATTTTCGATGCATATACGGTGTTTCTAAAAATGCGTATATATTCCGCCATATATCCGACGTATAAAAGATGTTTCAAATCCTCTGCCAACACTGCCGATGCAATTTAGAGATTAACGACGTCGTTTATGCCTCGGCAGTTTAGAATTAGCATTTTAATAAATACTTTGAACAAAAAGGGAGCAGTTTGTGGAGCCATTTCTGTATTAAGTATTGTATTAAGTATTGCAGGTAACAGCGATTTAAAAAGCATTAAAATGCATCGTTCTGTGGGCGATAATGTGTATGTCGGCATTATGGTTTTCAGAAGAAGTTGAAATCGAGTTGAAGTCGAGTGTGAAATCTAATACATCTGAGCAGGTATTAGATTTTAGATTTGATTTCTATAGTTGGACAAATCTATAGTTGGACAAATCGTGCCACTTTGAAGTTTTTTGATAGCCAGTTCTCAAATTTCTTCTTCTTCCACAATTTTCAACAGATGCCTTCCAAAATTTGGTACGAATGTTTCGAAACGATAATTTCTAAAAACAATTATTTTGTTAGGCGATTTACTCTCAACTGGAGAAATGGAGCTCATTTCAAATTTGTTGTAAGCCAATTTTCAAAATGCCTTTTCTCCCACAATTTTTTCTCTATATACTCCTCTCTAAGCAAATTTATTTTATTTGGAGTTTCACCAAAAATTGGACAAATACTAAATTTTGAAAATTTTTGTTAGCCACTTTTCAAATGCTTTTATTCACTCAGGTTTGCTTAGATCACTTTCAAATTTATTCAAGTGTTTAACCCCAAAACAATCTTTTTTTAATTTTCAAAAAGCTTCTTTTTACATTTTGAAATGTTTATTTTTTATCGATTTCCTTATATTACATTTATGTTCCGTCCTGTAAACGGAAAATTGCCATTTTTTTCAGCAAAAATGTGCAAATCTCAGTTACTGTTATCTATGCTAAAATTTCGTTTTTTTTCTTGAACATTCTCAAGATGGTTCTAAACCAAAATGGATTTATGAGTGATGAATTGGTCAAATTCACAAAAAACTGAAATGGTGAAAAAACTGAAAAACATTTGCACATTGTGACGGATTAACTTCCAAGAATTTCCATGAAAGTTCTTGGTACTTCCAGAAAGTTCCCACCTCACTGCGAAGGAACTTCCGATAACTTCCAAGAATTTCCATGGAAATTCCCGGAACCTGTCACCTTTGTACTGAAGAGCTTCCGAGAATTTCCAAGAATTTCCATGGAAATTTCAAGAAGTTCTCTGGATTTGTAGCCAAATTGTATCTGTATTGTGACAGCCAAAATTAGAAAAATCATTGATTAAATGGCAAAAATTCACACCCTATAATTCATAAACTTCCAAATGATCCCTAGGCATTTTGGAACTTCCAAGAAGTTCTCAACTCACTTCGGAAGAATTCCGAGAACTTCCAGTAATTTCAATGTAATTTCCAGGAACTTATAACCTTAGTACTGAAGAACGTTCGAGAATTTCTATGGAATTTATTGGAATTTCCAAGAATTCTTCATCTCACTTCGGAAGAACTTCCAACAATTTCCATGAAATTCTTGGAAGTTCTTCTGAGTAAGGTGAGAACTTCTTGGAATTTCCATGGAAAGCCATGGAAGTTCTCGTAAGTTCTTCCGAAGTAATGTAAGAACTTCTTAGAAATTTCCATGGAAGTTCTGTCAATGGTAGAACACTTTGGAATTTCCATGGGATTCTTGGAAGTTCTTCTGAAGTAAGGTGAAATTCCAAATATTTCCATAGGCATTTTTGGAAGTTCTTGAGTAGTAAGGTAAGAACTTCTTGGAGTTTCAATGAAAATTCTTGGAAATTCTCGGAAGTTCTTCCGAAGTAACTTGAGAACTTCTTGGAAGTTTCAAGAATTTCCATTGACGTTCGCGGAAAGGACGTGGAAATTTTCCAGGAGTAGGCCTAAATTCTGGCTTTCCTAATTTTGTGTTAAAATTTCCTTCTTCAGTGGTAGTTTTGGGGCCTTGTTGAAGTACCCTTATTTTGGATACATGCAAATGAGTTAGTTTATTGTTATGTCGTTTCGCATTTCATCTATCTCTAAAACACCGTCCAAGCAAGAAGAAGTACTCACATAACAGAACATATATCACCCTATTAACAGTACCTGAATCAAAACAATTAAGTACCTACTGGACAAATAAACGGGGACTAAATTATATTGAAGAAAAGTAAATGCGTCATTTAAAACGGAAACATCTCACCCTGTCCTGAGTATCTCGCTCGAGTATCTGTTTTGCTGCTGTATACTCGTGTACTAACTCTAACATGAGTATCTCGCTCCAGTATCTGTTTCGCTGTTGTATACTCTTGTATCACGTTCAGTCGAGAGTATCGCGCTGCAGTAACTGTCTTTTATATTCCCATCTGACTCTCAATCATGGGTATCATTTTGTAGATACATTTCTAATTAATACTTGATTCATTAATTAACAAGCAATAGCTCAGCCTCAGCATTCACAAAACTTAACTGTTTAGTGAACCTGTACACGGCCCGAAGGAAACCACCTGCTAAAGAAGCAGTTAACGGAATCAGTTAACTGTGCAGTTAGCTTTTTGTGAATACCGGCATTAGTGCTACTAACCAATTAACACTGGATTGACGTCACACCCGATGTTGGATAAAAGTGGGGTTTTCGTTGTTTATGGAAGTCAAAACAACGTCTACCTTTCAACGTTTGATAAATATCGGGAAAGCAACGTCCGACGAGTCCGACGTCCATACATTGTCCATTTTTCGACGTCTATCCTACGTCGATTTCTGACATCTATTTAATATACGTACGGAACAGTTGCGCGTTGTTTGTGATCAAAAGCGACGTCTACACAACGTTGTTTCTCCATCTATTCAACGTTTAGTCAAAGACGTTGATCAGACGTTATTTTATAGACGCGACCAGTCACAGGCGAATTGCAACGCGATTTAAGGTTGCGATTAAGTGATGCAAAAAATCAAATCGACGTGGGTGGGCTGGGAATGCTTAATCAAGATTGGTACAAAGGATTCCTAGAAACAGAGTTGATATTTAAAAGCTCTAGCCTGTTTTAAAATCGTTGTATCATGTTCTCCGTGTGTTGTTTTTGTTGTTGTTGTTTTTGTTGTTGTTGTTTTTATGGTGGGGAGATGGACTTTTACAGTAATGGCATTCCCATGTGGCTTTGTCAAGCGTCTGGTCTTTCTCCTTCAGTAACCGCATCACATCCTCGCAATCACAGCTCGTGTTCTTCAAATGAAACATCATACTTTTGTTTGTAAATGTATAGCGTATCCCTGTCTGAGGAGATCCTTTCAAGACAACACGTTCTGAGGTTTTTGTACCGCCCACACTTTTCAGATTTCCGCATTTCGTTGAACTGGACAATTAGTTTTTCCTACGAAAAAGGGGGAGGGCAGGGGTGGGGAAGGAGGGAGGGGAGGCGCTGTGGGATTTCCTTCAAAACATGTTGATTTTACTGTACAATGTAGGCCAAAGGAGTAGGGTGAAAACGTTGGTTCCACCACACTTTATGACGTCATACTGTCTGGAAGTGAAGTCATAGCGTCTGGACCGGAAGTGTTGTCTGGACCGGAAGTGTTGTCTGGACCGGAAGTGTTGTCTGGACCGGAAGTGCTGTCTGGAGCGGAAGTCATGATAAGCGTTAGGATAGGCGCGGCCATCCATGACGTGATAATGACGTCATGATGACGTCATACTGTCTGGAGCGAAAGTCTGGAGCGAAAGTTGCTTGAAAGTGTTGGCCGAGTCAATCATCATGAAGCCAACGAACTCCACCTGTCAATCAGTGTAACCATGGCAACAGACCCTAAAAAGCCACGCCCCCCCCCCTCGAAATTGTGATTTTTGCATATTTATCCGTTTCAGACGATTCTGAACATTTTTCATTTTTTGGGTCGACCGACCCCCCCCCCCCCCCTCGAAATTGTGATTTTTGCGTATTTATCCGTTTCAGACGATTCTGAACATTTTTTCATTTTTTGGGTCGATCGACCCCCCCCCCCCTCGAAATTGTGATTTTTGCATATTTATCCGTTTCAGACGATTCTGAACATTTTTCTTTTTTTTTTTTTTGGGTCGACCGACCCCCCCCCCCCCCCCTCGAAATTGTGATTTTTGCATATTTATCCGTTTCAGACGATTCTGAACATTTTTCATTTCTTGGGTCAACCGACCCCCCCCCCCCCTCGAAATTGTAATTTTTGCATATTTATCCGTTTCAGACGATTCTGAACATTTTTCCTTTTTTGGGTCGACCGACCCCCCCCCCCCCCCACCCGACTTCACCGCTAGATTTCTCTGCTTTACAGCTGTACAGCAGTACAACTGTAAGTGAGACATTCATATACATAAGTAAAATTCTGCTGAGTCAGCAATTTTTGAACAAAGTTACACACCATATTTTGATTACATGGAAGTAGTATAAAAGCATGAGTGAAACATGTCAACTAGTCAACTAGTAAAACATTGTGTGACGAGAAAAGACTTCACAATGTCAGCATTACTTCTTGACAGATGTATGACTATGGACGACGTCTTCAAAGTGAATTATACTAACTATGTGTTTTCAAAGCTTCCTACTTTTGAATGGGATTGGATGCAGCAAGTGAAGAATTTACATCTGCATTGGGAAGCTGTCGGAAAGACTATTCCAAGTGATTTCATCGACTCGTTTCTACGTGACTGTGAAGATCTACATATACTATCAACTTATGACATTGATTTAACATTTATCATATCAACTTATGACATTGATTCAGCCTTTATCAACGTGAATACAATTTGGGCAGTGGAGCTCATGTTAGTTGTAGCTGCAAGAATCATTTTACTTTATGATGATGATGTTCCATTGACGACGAATGTATCAGACCTTGTTCGGTTCAACCATGGACGAGTTGAAGTGAATTCAAAGCTTTGCAAGAAGTTTGAAAAGCTTGATTCAGCAGATAGTTGGGTATAAAAGGGAGTGAACTCAGCAGTTGGAGGGAGTGGATCATCAATACATTGTTGCAGCCATGGAGAACAAGACAAGCAACGCAGCGCAGCGTAGCGCAGCAGCGCAGCGCAGCAACAGCAGCAGCTTTAAAATTAGTGCTAACTTAACCATTACTGTGGAGTATGGAGAATATGGGCCATTTCTACGCATCACACGTGGAGAGAGATGGTGTGCTTATTCACCATCTTTGTGGAAGATTGTGTGCCAGAGCTTGAAAAATTTACGCGACATTGGCTTCAAACTGTACTTAACGCAAACGAAGTGGCTTGAAGTCATTTCATACTTGGATATGCGCTATGTGAGTTTTGTGCGCACGTCACAGTTTGAAGGGAAAGAATACACACATCACATCAACATGAATGATGGTGAATGGGAGACACTGCTTCAGGAGATGGACAACATCAACTCAGCCCTATCACCATGTGAGGAATGTCATGACAAGAAAACGATCATCAAGCTGCAAAAGGATGGTCGGATGAAGGTGTCAAAGCTATCCAAGAAAAGGCTGACTGAAGCTCAGTTGGAGAACATAAACGTGCAAAATCAACTTGGACTTACCTGCGACTATTGTGGTGCTTGTGGATATGTGGAAAATTATCATTGCCACTGCCACAAGTATAATTGCAAGTTGTGTGAACCAAACAACTTCTGCGGCAAGTGTGGAGTACTTAAAGTCAGTGAAGCAAAGTAAAAGCACACAAGACATTGAAACAAGATGGACGCATGTTTTAAAAATGCTTATATTGACTTGATGATTGCTAAACTTGCTTGCTATGGCACTCCAGACTATCAACTTTATCATTTGGATGCTTTTTGGGATGTTGTACATCATAGTCTTGATGTGATTGAACTGCATTCAAGATTTCTTGGAGAATGTCATAAAATTGGAATAGAAGAAGATCCTAACTTTGACTTTGATTCTGCACTTTATTCTGCTCGTACTGATGTTGAAGTATATTTCACCGTAGTGGATCATTTGAGAGATTGCTGTAAAGAAGAAGAGGAAACCGAGCAGCTTTATCAGGTAACTTTAAAGATATAAAAACCTTTTAATCATCTTTGTAACAACATAGTGAATTGATAACATAACAATGTTTTTCTTACTAACAAATTTAGTTTTATGTGAGTGGTTTCAACGTAAACAAAGAAAGAACATGATAGAAGAGGCAGCAAATATATTAAAAGATATTTTATTACAGGAAGAAACCGACATGTCAGAATAAAGAAACAAAGTCAACATGGAGAATCTTGTACTATTCAGCGGTCATAAGGACGTTCTTTCAAACATGTTTCCAACACGACTTGAAAAGTATATTGCTTCAGCCATTGTGTCATCCAGAAATGGATATGAAGCGAAACGTATTGCTAAAGGGATAAAGCCATGTCCTTACCAGTGAAGAGAAGCAAAATGCAAGATGTTTTACAAGTCAAATGGAATCAGTGTGTATTGATGTAAAGTTGAAAGAATGTAAAGACAAAACTTTAGTTGAAGCAACGTATGATCATTGGTGGGGAACTGGTGTGAAACAAGTGTCATCTGGATATCCTGGTCAGAATATTATGGGAAAGTTGTTAGAACTGTTCTGTGAGACTTGATGTGCAGACGTGTGAACATGGAGAAGTGTGTTAAGTGAACAGCAACTGGAAAAAAAACTTGCTGAACTTGACAGACTTGTGCTGCCGGAGCAGCATAACCTGCTAAACCTGACAGACTTGTGCTACATTGCCGGAGCAGCATAACTTGCTAAACCTGACAGACTTGTGCTGCATTGATTCAAGACTCACAAGACTGCATAATGGCGGACATGACACTGAGACAATATATTGTGCAAAAAGCTTATTGTGAAGAAATGTTATCCGCTGTAAAAAAGTTTGCCTATTTAGTCTGTCCTGCTTGTCAACATGAAGAGTGTCAAGAACATACTTGTCATGCTGCATGTGTTTATACATATTGGAATGAAGCTAAATATTACATTCATTTAGATAAAGTGTTAGAGAATGCAGATCAACGTTGTGAGAAATATGGTGTAGATGTTATTACATTAGATGAACTCAGTCATTGGTTAATGTTCATTGAAGACCAATGGTCTCCAGTGATTCATACCATTGTATCCATACTTGATTTGTAAAAAAAAAAAAAAAAAAAAAAAAAAAACTTGTTAGTTAAGTTATAAATGCATGTTAGTTAAGTGATGTTGGTTGAGTTATAAAATAAAAGCTGTTCTGTTGAGAAGGTGGTTTTCATTCGGTGTGACCACGTCGACGTGGAAAGACTACTTGACCAATATTTACTTCAAACCTGGACAGCCTGGAGCATTTGCTGGTCCTTACAAACTGTATCACATCTTAAGAAAACATAATCAAGCAGTCACACATTCACAAGTGAAGAAATGGCTGCAGGATCAAGATGCTTTCAGTTTACTCCAACCTGTCAAATACAGGTTCAAAAGACAACGTGTCATTACACGTGGTATTGATGATATGTGGGATATTGATTTGGCTGATATGGGAAACATAGCTCCCTATAATGATGACATACGCTTTTTACTCATTGTCATTGATGTGTTTTCCAAATATGTCTGGGTACAGCCAATACCTAATAAATCACATACCAGCGTCATACAAGCTTTCCAAAAGATTTTTCATGACACACGACGAAGACCGCGAACTCTAAGGTCTGATAAAGGAACAGAATTTAAAAACAGATGGGTTAAAGCATTTTTGAAGAAAGAAGGCATTCATGCTTATACCACAAAGAATGAAACCAAAGCCAACTTTGCTGAAAGAGTCATTCGTACTCTGAAGGGAATGATGTATCGGTATTTTCTACATAATCAAACTTACCGTTACTTAGACATTCTTCCAGACTTGGTGTACAATTACAACCATAGACCTCATGGTTCTCTTCCTAATAAATATGCTCCAGCCGAGATTCGTAAAGACAACGAATCAAAAGTGTGGAAGTATATGTATGTCGACAAACTGAAATTGAAACCGAAGAAGAAGAAGAAGTACAAATTTAACATTGGCGATCATGTTCGTATTTCCCACATTAAATATGTGTTTCAACGCGATTATCACATCAAATGGACGCAAGAAGTCTTCATTGTCACACATCGTTGTAAGAAGCAAGGAATACATTTGTATCGTGTGAAAGACTTTTTAGACGAAGATATTGATGGCCATTTCTATGAAGAAGAACTGCAGAAAGTGACCAAAGATATTGAATCTATTTATAGAATTGAAAAAGTCTTGAAAACACGTAAAAGACGAGGAGATGTGAAAGAATTATTTGTCAAGTGGTTAGGTTGGCCAAACAAGTTTAACAGTTGGGTGAAAGAAACAGACATTCAACAATGAAGCATCCATTTACATGTTTGGTCTCTGGACCCACAGGCAGTGGCAAAACGTCTCTGGTGAAGGAAATTCTAGAACAAAAATTGATTCAACCCTCTCCAAAAAGCATTTTATGGCTTTATGCAGCAGATCAGCCTTTGTACAAGGGAATGAAAGGCGTGGAATTTTACCAAGGCGTTCCAGATGAAATTGAAGAGCGTTTTAACCCGAAAAAACCAAACTTACTTATCATTGATGACTTAATGACCAAATGTCATAGTGATGAGCGTATGACACGTCTCTTTAGTGTTGGCAGCAGTCATCAAAATCTAAGCATTATCTTTATTGTGCATAATTTATTCCATCATGGGAAAGAGATGCGAAATATTAGTTTGAATACACATTATATCATTCTGTTTAAAAATCCGAGAGACAGTCAACAAATTAGTACATTGGCGCGGCAAATGTATCCTAGAAGATCTCAATTTCTCATAGAAGCCTATCAAGATGCTACTAGCAAACCTCATGGTTATTTATTCATTGATTTAAAACCAAAGACAAATGATCAACTACGTATTCGTACAGGCATTTTACCAAAAGATACACATTATGTCTATATTGATAAAGCAGTGTATGAACAAGAACCAACTCATTTGACCATTCGCAGTCAAGATGTCTAAACGTATTCGAGCGAACCAGCCGTTTCTTCATTTGCTTGCACGCAGTGGGCCTAATCGACGTAAATCCTTGCTACAGCAAGCTACAAAGGAGGAATTAACAAGCTTGTTTGAAATTTGTTTGAATATATTGCAAGGACATTTACCCTTAAGCTCAAAACGGTTTAAGGAATTTAAACGTGAACGTCATACGCTACGTACTCTAGCAGATAAGAAGATATCCCTTCGACGAAAAAAGAAGTTGATTAATCAGAAAGGAGGATTCATTGGAGCTATTGCTAGATTGGCATTGCCCTTGTTAGCCAAACTACTGCTAAAATGAAACATACGATGAAAATGGTCCTCATTCCTGAATATGAATATAAAATGTTGCTAGAAAAGAAGGGAAAAGATGGTGAAATCAAAACGAAAGTGAATAAACTTTTACGTGGGAAACGAACACGTGAAAAGGCTATAGAAATGTCTCAACTTCTTGGTCGTCATTTACGAACAAGTCAGTCTAGGCAGCAAAAGCCCTCATCATCATCATCATCACCACCTGAAAAGCCAGAAAAGTTATTTTTAAGTCATTTTCAACCTATCTGTCATGGAAAAGTAACACAACTTTTAGCAGAACTGAAGAAATATGGTACGACATGGACAGACAAGAATGAACTTGTGTTGAAAACGGGCGATATTATAGCAAATTCCAACATGGTTGATTTGATGAAAGAAGCATTGGTGGCGACAAGAAGAAAAGAACGAGCCATACCACCATATGGCTGGCATCCATTTATCCAGGAAATTGTAGATGCTAATATTCCAAAAACAATGTTTAGTAAAAAGACTACTCGTGACGACATTACAACAGAAATGAAACAACGTCAACAAAGACAGTTTCCTGAAGGATGGGAAAATTTTTAACATGGCTGAAAGAGCTATGTTGTTGCCAAGACACAACTATTCCTGTGAAAATAAGATGTACGATTGCTTGTTGTGAAGGAGAAGTCATAGATCATGTAGATCATCATCATGATGTGAAAGATCATTTACATACTTGGTCGAATGGCGCGCGCTGTCCTGAGGTATATAGACAACGTCAACGCACCTATACCATTTAGTTCCCACCATCATGGAGTCAACAAGCTTTTACATTACTTTGCCTAGCAATGCGAGTATGAACTATTATCCCAACAACAAGGCTTCGAATTATCAAATTCGTATGCCTCGAACTATTTATCTGAATGGAAAATATGAAGTGGCTTTAGCTGAAATTCAATATCCACATACATGGACAACGATGAGACATGACATGGACTATTCTATTCAGTATCGACAACAACCACTGACAGAGACACTTGAGACTATTAATAATCCTTATGGCTACTATAGATCCATACAAGAAATATGTCAGGCAGTGAATGAAGAAGCGACTAATTCTATGAAAGATGAACTTAAAGAAGCTATTCGGATAAAGTATGATAAGATTAGACGACGTGTTTTTCTATTTCTAAATTATGGCTTTGAAGTGTCCTTCTCCGCTGGATTGGCTGAGATTTTAGGATTTATCCCAGATCAATGGTATACTGAAACATGTACTGCTGACCATAAAGCGGATGTGAAACAGGGGTTTTATACACTGTATGTGTATTGTAGCATTTGTGAACCACAAGTTGTTGGTGATTATTATGTTCCCTTACTACGTTCTGTTGGCATACATGGTCATGATGGTGACATTATCATGAAAACGTATGGCGAACCGCATTATGTTCCTGTAAACACATCCAAATTTGACATGATAGAAATGAATATTAAGGACGACACAGGCCATAATGTTCCATTTCAAACTGGAAAGGTGATCTGTAAACTTCATTTTCGACCAAAAGCAATATGAAAGCTTATACACACGATCCGTCTGCATATCGCAACCATTTTCTTCGTCAAGTGGGCGGGGAATTACCAGGATTCAAAGGAGCGCGAATCCAATATGGCGATGGTATTGGTTCAATACTGGGATCATTGGCTCGCAAAGCTATTCCAATACTTAAGGCTGGGGCTAAAATCGTTGCGCCACATCTTAAGAAGGCTGCAAAGAATGTCGCGAAAGATGTGACGGGCCGAGTAGCAGAACGTGTGTTTGGTGAACGTGTGTTTGGAGAACAAAAGCGTGTGCAACCGACGAAACGTGCCAGAAGACGAAAAACAGCCAGACGGATAACATCAAAATATCGCAAAGATATCTTTTGAAATCATGTCTCTCATTCATAATCATTCGTGTGAATGTAGTCTTTCTCCATTGGAATGGTTTCACGTACCACCGACGCAAACTGCTGTAGAGAAAAGTTATAATGTTGACTATCAACCACTTACAAGCATTAGAGAAGGTGCTCCAATAGAATTCTACATTCCTGCGAGTACAGAAGAATATCTGGATTTAAAGAACAGCAAACTCCATATTGTATGTCGCATTCTAAAGGCTGATGGAACAGAGTGTGGCGCAGATGATAATGTCTCTTGCATCAATGATGTGTTTAATGGGTTATGGTCTAATATTGAATTGTTTCTGAATGATCGTTTGGTTTCGCATAGCAACAATACTCATGGTTATACCAGCATTATCTCTCATCTCATCCATGACTCGGAAGAAAGTCTGCATTCTGAGCGCTCTATGCGTCTCATGTACAAGGATACTGCTGGGTCAATGAATAGTCATGAGGTGAAAAGACCTAATCATGAACAATATGTATCCGGGTTTCATGTCAATGCTGACGGCGGTGACTTGGCTGAGCAAGGAAACAATGGCTTACATCATCGTTATTTGCATACTCGTCTTAGCCGTGATGTTATGCTCGCAGGTGGTTTAAGGATAGATTTGTTTGAGCAGGATCGTTATCTTCCGAATGGCATCAGTTTGAAATTGCGTTTCCATAGACAAAAAGATGACTATGTATTGATGGCTGCAGATAATACCTATAAGGTAGAAGTGAAAGAGGCATTTTTAACCATTCGCAAAGTGAGGGTGAGTCCAGGTATTCAGTTAGGACATACAGATGCATTGATGAAAAGTCCTGCCAAGATCATCATCACTAGAAAAGAATGTAAGGTCTTAGCTATTCCAGCAGGATTTCAGTCTTTTGTGAAAGATAACATCTTTTTGGGTCAATTACCAAATCGTATTGTCATTGGTCTGGTTCATAATGAAGCTTTTGGTGGATCAGTATTGAGGAATCCATATGATTTCAAACATTTTGATCTGGACTATATGCAACTGTACACGGATGGTGAACCAGTTCTATCCAAACCTCTCAAGCTTGACATTACACAGAACAAATACCTGAACGCTTTTGAAACGCTTTACAAATCGTTTGATCGATTGAATGGTGAGAAAAGTTCCATTATAAAACGGGAAGATTGGCCTAGAGGTTATGCTTTATTTTCGTTTGACTTAACACCGGATTATGATGGCGGTGATCATTTCCCCCTGATCAAGCATGGGAATTTGCGGCTAGAAATGAACTTTGCTACGGCTTTGCAACCTACCATCAATGTCATTGTCTATGCTGAATTTGACAACATTATTGAGATTAGTGCTAATCGCAGCATCCAATTCGACTACCAGTCATGAGCACGAAGCAGATTGATGCCATATTGAGTCATGATGTCATGACCAAAGACTTGTTTCAAGGCGTGTTTGCCATGGATCAGTTACCGTCTTTACAACGCGGTGCCTATGTCATCAACACAGACGATCAAGATGAACCAGGAGAACATTGGGTGGCAGTGTATTATGATAAAGACCCTGCAGAATATTTTGACTCTTATGGACTGTTCCCTCTCGATGATCGTTTAGACATGTTTTTAAGAAATGACTATATGTATAATTCTATCGCATTACAAACGCCAATATCATCGTCATGTGGATTTTATTGTGTGTATTATATATGGCATAGAGCTCGAGGTCAGAGTGGGTTTGATATTGTGAATATATTAAAAAGAAAGGATGGTGATTTTATTGTAAAGGATTTTGTATATAGACATTATAAACCACTGTTTTATTAATGGTGTTGTTGTTATATTAGTTAAGTTGTTGTTATATTAGTTAAGTTGTTGTTGTTAAATAAAACAAACCAAGTTTTCAAACTGTCTTGTTTATTGTGTTGTACATACGTTTATTTACAAATTCTTAACTACAAACGCTATTTACACTATTTACAAATTCTATTTACAAAGTTTACAAAGTTTACAAACACTATTTACAAATTCTTAACTACAAATTCTATTTACACTATTTACAAATTCTTAACTACAAAGTCTATTTACACTATTTACAAACTTTTATTTACACTATTTACAAACTTTTTATTTACAAACACATTCATTTTTTTTTCAATACATTCATGAATGCATGCCATTCATTAGAATCTAAATTGATATAGGTATCATAGACATTACATCCATGTTTGTAAATGCTATGAAAGCTCACATAACACACATCACCAAACTTTATCACTTTCACAGTAACATGTTCAGACAGTTTCAATTCATATCCTTCTTCTAAGTCAATGTCCATCACACGCATAGGTTGTGGCAGCTCAATGGATTTGGTACCCCGCATAAGCCATATTTCTGTTTCTTTGAATTCAAGCGTTAGGTTCTTTCCAATCCAATGCTTGTAACAGCGCGTTCCATTCCACTGTGCTGAGGGTGATGTAGTCGTAGCATTCTGTAAGCTCGTCATATTGGCGAAATTGTACAAACACGTCTAGACCGTTCTCAGTCACACGCACTTCTAATTCATTTGAGACTGCTAGGAGAAAGCCGGGTATTCTCAACTTGTCTAGATGATCCTTCATCACGGATTGGTCATCAAGCGATAGGACGAGATACTGTCCAAAATGTCGTAGCACAATATCATCACATAAGTTTCTCATGTATGAGAATCCATATGTCATGGGTTCATAATCCAACACATAGTCTTCCATCTCGTCCATATATTTTATACTCGGATGATGTCGAACAGCGGATGTTGTATCGCTTCTAGGAATCGTAAGACTGCGCGCCAGTTCTTGATATCAAAGAAGATCAACTGTGCATAGGGTGTATCTGGCACATCTCCCTTATAATCCTTTGGATAATCCTGTAAAAGATTTCTACAGAATGTCACACGTATCTTAGAATCATATTCAGCCACCGTCACTTCCAGTTTATTTTCAAGTCTGCGTTCAAACCCAGGTTCAAGCGGTATGTTTTTAAAGTCTTTCCACACTTCAGGTTTAAACCGATAAGCAGAACTTCTCCGAGAACCCATTATCACTTCATTCCTCTCATTAACTTTAAGGTAAACACCATCGTCCAACATGAGTGCATTCATGATTGTTACCTTGTTATGACTTGTCGTCTTGTCTGCAAAGACTTTTATCCACTTCTTTCACCTGCTTCTTCAGCATTTTCCATTCAGGTATTGTCAGCAAAATTCCCTTTTTTGTTGGACGGTTTTTTCCAGTCCCCTCATCTCTGAGGTATTTGCGAATGTTTATCACACCTTCATTACTTTGTTTCATAATCTTGATATACTTTCCATTGCCTAGAGAAAGCATTCCATCCCACGACTGTGGTGTTGGTGCCGTCGCCGTCGCCGTCTCCACTTTTAATTTCTTGATGGTAGTGTCAGGATGTTTCACATTCATGTATTTCACCGTATCTGCTAGAGTATCCATATCCGTTGTTGCAGATCTATTCATGTTGACGCTTCAGTGTTCACACCTCAACTAACTCTCAAGTTGAAGTGTCTCCCCCTTATATACTGTAATGCCCATGCGCCAAAGTGGAATAGCCATCACTCATCACATATTGCTTGTCATCAAAGGGGGAGAGAGCCACTTTCCTCAACTTCTCCGAGAAGATCTGGTGGTCATGACTTCGAATGATGTGTCCTGTGGTCATCGTTTGCGTTTGGTTGAACAAACTGTCTCTATACTGCTGATGTTTCATCCGTCTTTGACACGCGCGAGCACTTTCTTGTTCACGTTGGAATGCAGGAAATGATCTGGGGGATAGTCACTTGTGTCGAACAAGTCGGCATCTTCCTGCATGTCTTTGTAGATATCGTCCGTTTCTATGTCATAACATAGACTGTCGGTGTCGCTGAACAACAGCTTGGCGTCGGGATACTTGGTCATGATGTAGTTGTAATGAAAGTGGAACATGAGCACCTTGCTGAGGTCGAGAATGGTGAACCCAACTTGAATGGGTTTATCCAGAAGCAGATCCACTTTGCGCAAATGTACCGCGGTCAAATCTTCGTTGAAAATTCTAAATTTGTGGAAGGAAGGTTTGGCCACAAGTTTCTTGAACCGCTTTTCCTGGTGAACAAGTTCCACATTCATGCGCTTTCTCACATTTTCCATGGTTTTGCCAAACACAGAGTTGTTCATCAGTTTGAAAAAGTCTTTCTCAAACGGGTTCTTGGCCAACTTTCTCTTTTCTGTGTTTAAGGATATGTATTTTGCCAACCATTTGCTCTGTGCAAACATGATGGCACGGTGCACCTTCGTGACTTTCAATCCCAGTGAGACATATTGCTGTAAATTTCTATAATGAAGTACATATTTCTTCTTGTCGCATAAGTTGGGAATGAGCTTTTCACTAGGTTTGCCTTTCATGTTTAGATCTTTCCGTAGCTTCTGACTATGTTTTGACAATTCTTCCACTTTCACACATTTCCGTTCTGGAGCCACTGGGTAGTGATTATGACGATCATGGATTGAATATGGGTATTCCAAATCCACTTCTAAAATGTACCCAATCTCGTCATCTTCATCCACATCCATAAAGTCAATGGATTCTGGCTCGCTCACCCACATAAATCCACTTTCCGGCATGCTTTGCGACATGGCCCAGCCATACAAGTTGTTTGCATCCAGGTACGTCAAGTAGTTGGTTGGTTTCGTGGGATCGTAATCTGCTACGTAGGGGTTATTTGCTTTCGCATACTTGTGTGTGATGACAGATATTCCTCCACGTAGACCTTGTTCAACCATTTGGTACATGTCAATGTCGTTGATCAATTCCAATTTCACCTTTGTCGCTTTCAACATGGCATCCTAGGACAGTCCTGGCGCTGTATAGTAGTGAGCAGGATCCAATTCATACGTGTTGAGACATACGTGACGAAAGTTTTCAAACACGTCAGCCAGCAGCAACACATCTGATTTCAGGTACAGGTCATGGTATTCGCCAAATGTAGTACAGTGGAATGTCTCCCACACCTTCTGCGCATGCGCATAATCCTCATCGCTAATGTCTTCTTCACTGAGCAGACTGTAAAACTTGTCCTTGGACGGTAGTTGTGTTTCAGCAAACATGGATGGCTCATCCACGTAATCATAAGGGTACACTCCCTTTCTCAACAGTAACTCTTGTTGGTCACTATCGTGAATGTGTGACGTCATGTGATAAAAGTTGTCTTTCCCTTCTGCCGCTAGGTTGGAGACCAACTTCTGTAGAGAAGTACTCATGAACTGATAACTGTCTGTAAATTTCAGATTGCTCATGGTGAATGCAATATATTTCTCAACGGTGTTGGGAATGACTGTAATCCTTTCGTTTTTGAACTTTCCAATTTCTTCCATGATCAAATGACTGTCATAGCCTCGTAAATTGTGGAAAAACACAGGAATGATGAAAGAATCTTCAACATCCTGCTTATCCTTTCGAAGTCGAAATTGTAAATTGCATTGACTATGTGCAGCTCCGCGGTATTTGCCATTGATATGGTCATGATCTCTCACATGATCTGCTCCTAGAGGCTCATGACAAATGTAACAATCTGTGGCGTTCTTATAATGCTCTTCATCTTCATGAGTCATGACCATTTTCTTTTTCTGTTGTAAACCATGCACAATACGATCACGCTCATTCACCATATGGTCTAAAAAGACTTTCACAGCATTATCGCCTCGATATACGACTGGAGCACGTGTATCATACTGGCTGACAACCACATAGGCGAAGCTGTTTGGACGATGATGCTGATACTTGTCTCCTTCATGTTTTTTCGTGAAACATTCAAAGTCTGCATAAATGACAAAGGGCGCTCGCTGTTGTTTGGCTACATTCTTGAACTTGATGAAGGGTTCCTTGGGGAATGATAAACGTTGTGCGCCATGCTTGCCACACACTTCACGATGCTTGTCTAACAGATCTTGTCGCATAAACCCATGAAGACAGTTGAAACACTAAAATATTGCATTCTGACGCTTTGTTCGATAAGCCATCAGTCTGCTGAAATTCTTGATGAGGCAGTAATGTCTTGTCTTGTCATTGCTAATCAAAAGCAAGTTGATTTCTCTCGCACTGGTGTTTCGACTGAGTTGTATGGGAACAACGACATCATGTTCATATCCAAACACGTTAATGGACACATCATTCTCCTTTTCAAACTTTGGAATGTCTGTAATCGGTGTTGGAAATGTCATGCCTTCCACCTTCAATTCGTTCTCAAATAGCTTGTATTGATGCACACGCTGTGGGTTTCTATCTGTTGAAGGGTGAAGGTGAGCCAATACAGACCATAAGAAACATTTGTTGTCTTTATTCTGAATGTTTAACACACCTCCTGTATTCTTTACTTTCTTCGGTAGTGGGATAAAACTGCTCGCTTCCAGTGGCGCTGACGTAGCTGTATGCACTTCAATGAATAATATGTTATCCAACACCCAACCAGAACCTTGTCGCTCATGTTCATCAAACCTGGTAAACAATTCTTTATAGGCTTCTGGCAAGTCCTTCTCAATATCTGTTGGATTGTATGCTGCATACGTTGGACTACTGATGAAGGCATTATCCATCTGTTCTACCATCACGCCTTCAACATTTGGTGTCATTTTCTTGAAGCGTGCATGTACCACAATGTACCATTTCATGCCACGGTTTAACGTTTCGAACAAATGTTTCTTGATTCTATTCTCTTGTTGTCGCATTTCGAGTAGCAAATCCGATCCATCTTCAGGCTCAAACCGTCTTTCCTGTGCGTTTTCACCAAGACTCACTCTTCTGCCTCTGCCTACTTGTCCTGTCTCTTTCTTTCTTTGTTCTTCATGAGACACATTTTCCATCTCAGCACATGCATGCGTCTCAAATGCATCCAAAGATGGAAATATTTTAATACATTCACCGCAGAGGACTGGATCAGGTCTTTCAACATCATCTTGTAAGGTCTTTCGTCTCTTGACTTCAATCTTCTCAACAAGCTCTTCACGAGCACGTTTCAACCTAGCTGGTTTACATCTATGTGTCATGAACACTTCCAGAGATGGAAATGTCACATCGCATTCATGACAGTAGACTGTTGCCATCGTTGTTGTTTCTTCAACTGCTAGAACTGAAATGAAGTAAAATATACGTTTCACTCTTCCTTTTATACCACTTCAATGGTGTGTTAACTCAGCAGAATGTATCACTAGTTGACTAGTTGACATGTTTCACTCATGCTTTTATGCTACTTCCATGTAATCAAAATATGGTGTGTAACTTTGTTCAAAAATTGTTCAAAAATGCTGACTCAGCAGAATTTTACTTGTGTATATGAATATCTCACTTACAGTTGTACAGTTGTACTACTGCACAGTAGAGACATCTAGCGGTGAAGTTAAATGGTCTGCCAAATGGTATTCATCCGCGAAGAAGCACTGTAATGGTGAAATTTTCAGTCAACTATAACGAAAGTTATAACGAAAGTTATCACAATTTTAAGTTAAAATGGCGGTAAAAATGCATACAGCCAGCTGCGCAAATAGCCTATGACTACTTTATAACAAAACTTTACATAAAACTGAATCAAATGGTGAAATTTTCATATAAATCGACCAAGTATAACGAAAGGTATTGTTTTACAAAGTTTCAATTAAGCAAATAACCAAAGTTTGTTTACAAAGTTTGTTTACAAATTTTGTTTATAAAGTTTGTTTACAAATTTTGTTTACAAAGTTTGTTTACAAAGTTTGTTTACAAAGTTTGTTTACAAAGTTTGCTTACAAAGTTTATTTACAAAGTTTCAATTATGTAAATAAGTCAAGTTTGTTTACAAAGTTTGCTTACAAATTTTGTTTATAAAGTTTGTTTACAAATTTTGTTTATAAAGTTTGTTTACAAATTTTGTTTACAAATTTTGTTTACAAAGTTTGTTTACAAATTTTGTTTATAAAGTTTGTTTACAAAGTTTGTTTACAAATTTTATTTATAAAGTTTGTTTACACAGTTTGTTTACAAAGTTTGTTTACAAAGTTTCAATTATGTAAATAACTAAAGTTTGTTTACAAAGTTTACTTTTTATTTATAAAGATTCAATAAACACTTACCGAAATAGTTGTCACTGGATGCCATCCCTGGATCTGATGTGATTCAATTGCTTCCTTGCTCCACTTACCGAAATGACTGTCACTGCTGTATGCTCATCCCTTATATACCTCTCTGATGGAACTGAAGCTGACTTGACAGAATGTTGCTCGCCTAGGGGGGGGGGGGGGGGGGGTCGGTCGACCCAAAAAATGAAAAAATTTTCAGAATCGTCTGAAACGGATAAATATGCAAAAATCACAATTTCGAGGGGGGGGGGGGGTCGGTCGACCCAAAAAATGAAAAAATTTTCAGAATCGTCTGAAACGGATTAATATGCAAAAATCACAATTTCGAGGGGGGGGGGGGGGTCGGTCGACCCAAAAAGTGAAAAATGTTTAGAATCGTCTGAAACGGATAAATATGCAAAAATCACAATTTCGAGGGGGGGGGGGTCGTGGCTTTTTAGGGTCTGTTGCCATGGTTACACTGATCGACAGGTGGAGTTCGTTGGCTTCATGATGATTGACTCGGCCAACACTTTCAAGCAACTTTCGCTCCAGACTTTCGCTCCAGACAGTATGACGTCATCATGACGTCATTATCACGTCATGGATGGCCGCGCCTATCCTAACGCTTATCATGACTTCCGCTCCAGACAGCACTTCCGGTCCAGACAACACTTCCGCTCCAGACAACACTTCCGGTCCAGACAACACTTCCGGTCCAGACGCTATGACGTCACTTCCAGACAGTATGACGTCATAAAGTGTGGTGGAACCAACGTTT
Organism: Protula sp. h YS-2021; assembly: GCA_949752745.1. Classification (NCBI taxonomy): domain Eukaryota; kingdom Metazoa; phylum Annelida; class Polychaeta; order Sabellida; family Serpulidae; genus Protula; species Protula sp. h YS-2021. Next base: position 68,537,124 of record OX457030.1, read on the forward strand.
TCACCCTACTCAAAGGTTTATCCTCATAGCCTTGAATATGTTGGCAATGGGTTTGACCCCTGATAAGTTCTGTCAGAAACAACTTACGCCCATTAAGAACAAGTAATTACAAAAATAATATGTGTGCAAAGCCGGGATAGGGCAGTCGGTGAACACTGTGAATTTACAAAGACAAGGAAAAAAATAACCTTGTTTCTCATCCAACGGTCACAAAAAATCCCCAATTGAGGAAAAAGAAAAAAAAGATGTGACGCGACTATGTCTGAAAGTCTGTGAGTAAAAATAAAGAAATGGGCCGGCTGGAGGTGTACAATTGTTATGTAAAGATTTAACTGGAAGGCTGAAAAAGTACTGAAAATAGTCACTCAGAAGAGAAATTAATCCTACGGTTATATAAAGAAGGCTTCAGACTAATCGCATTAGCAACTTCTAAATTGATAATGGAATTCTCACACCACGCTAACTATTTCATAAACGATTCAACCATACTTTGTGAGAAACCAAAAGAAAAAAACGCCATGGAGGGAGGGCGTCATGGAAATTCTCTCCCAGTCACTCTCTCCCAGTCATTCTCTCCCAGTCACTCTCTCCCAGTCATTCTCTCCCACTCACTCTCTCCCAGCAACTCTCTCCCACTCCCTCATAGTCACTCTCTCCCAGCCACCCTCTCAAACTCACTCTCTCCCAGTCACTCTCTTCCAGCCACTCTCTCCCAGCCACTCTCTTCCAGTCACTCTCTCCAAGTCACTCTCTCCCAGTCACTCTCTATTAGTCACTTTCTTCCAGTCACTCTCTCCCAGTCATTCTCTCTCAGTCACTCTCTTCCAGTCATTCTCTCCCACTCACTCTCTCCCAGCAACTCTCTCCCACTCCCTCATAGTCACTCTCTCCCAGCCACCCTCTCAAACTTACTCTCTCCCAGTCACTCTCTCCCAACCACTCTCTCCCAGCCACTCTCTCTCAGTCACTCTCTCCTAGTCGCTCTCTCCTAGTCACTCTCTCCCAGCCATCTCTCCCAGTCACTCTCTCCCAGCCATCTCTCCCGGTCACTCTCTCCCAGTCACTCCCTCTCTCATCCACTCTCTCCTAGCCACTCCCAGACCGAGACAGAAACGCTCTACCGTCGCTCGACGTAAGCGCTGAGGCGTAAGGGAAATGGATGTTAGTTTCTCTCTGTTATCAACTATATTAGAATTGCATCCTGGTTTCCCATGAACTGACTTAACAATTGCAGTTAATTACCAAAGAAGTTTTTTTTATTTTATGAAAAGAAAACTGACATTGTGTGTTATTGTAATTCAACGTAAGGCCTGCGTGAAACGACGAAATCAAAGATCCTTAAAGGAAGTTATACTTTATATTTATTTATTTTAAATTCATATTTTGAGCTGTTTAATCTAGAAATCGCCGTTTTCTAAAATTCAGTTTCAATAATCGAAACATGAATTAAGAATATTGTTATTGAATTTAAGATTTAAACAGATTTTTGATATCTCAAAATATATAATACATAGGCACATTTAGAGTCAATGAACTTAAAATGATTTTTAGGTATATTAAATTCATTTGGAGATTATCTCTAAACAAGTCAGTTATATAAAATGTATTTTAAAATAACTAAAATTCCTGTAACGACATAAAAATAGGGATTACAGATATGCATGATACAAATAAAGATGAGTCAGAAAAAGGGTTGTATAAAAAGGGTTGTATAAAAATCTGCTTTGGTCATTGCAGTCCCCATGGCACAAGCGTTACAACTCTATTTTATCATCCCTCTCTCTCTCTCTCTCTCTCTCTCTCTCTCTCTCTCTCTCTCTCTCTCTCTCTCTCTCTCTCTCTCTCTCTCTCTCAATCATTAATCTTAAATCTTTCCAAGAGCAGTAACTGTTTTGTAGTACTATTATTGACTTTGAACTGAACCGAAGGGAGGGAGGGAGGCAGGGAGGCAGGGACGGAGGGAGGGAGGCAGGCAGGCAGGCAGGCCGGGAGGGAGGAGGAGGGAGGCGGGGAGCGTGGCAGGGATCGAGCTAGCGTGGGAGGGTTTATCAAAGCACATAGAACACAATTATATTCTGATCCAGCTGGAAAGCAACAATCAATCCGATCCTTGATTTTTTTCTAAAGCTCGAGAGCAAAATACATTAAGTTAATCCGCTTGGCATTTCCTTGAAGCAGCGTCACAAAGTGTAAACTCTACCTATCATCTACAGTGATTCGTGACAATAAGCAAATGCATTAAATAACATTACTTTGTTACAAGTTTAAAAACATTTCAGTACAGACGTTTTATTTATTTTTTTTTTTCATTGGTGAAAAAATAGCTACAGAAGGTTTATTACTGACATATGGCATCACTGATTACGTCATCATCACGGCTCATTTCTTTAAAAAAATACAAAAAAATGTATAGATATTCCGTTGAAAATCCTTGTTTTCTTTGTCCTTGCATGAGAACCAATCACGTGTTAGATTGCCAATCACGCACTGGATGACCAATCACGCCTCAGATGGCTCAGTCACGTGTTAGATGGCTCAGTCACGTGTCATTGCATTCTGGCCTATAGCGGCACGCGGCTTTGGAGGGTAGGTAGGCCAGGTTACTGGGGCATTTCATGCGGAAGTTGTACCAGCGCCCGCCATGTTGGACACACACGAAGTAATTAGTGCAGGATTCCGGATCAGCGAACATCCCATTCTCTTCACATGGATATCCTGCATCCGGAAGCATCATAACACTATAATAATAGTGATGTGTTTATTTGTGTTTATATCAGGCCATGGACAACAATTCACTTTTAAATTACATAGACTTTCTGTATAATATTTTGAAATCTGGCACTCCCCACAACATTGCACGATCTAAAACAACCACAAAACCATATGTAATGGACCTTTAGAAGTCATAACTCGAAAAAATGGGGGTCTTTCAATTGGAGTTTTTGCTATGCTGATAGGAAAATAGCAACCGCGGGATTCCCCGGTTTTGGCAGATTTCTTCTTGTTGATTTTTAGAAAATTGTTATGCACAAACCAACAAATATTTCACAGCAATTTTTCCCCTAGAACAATCCAACCTATTGGGGTTATTTTACAACAATCATTTTTATTTATTGACTGCACTTGGGTTACATAATAATGCATTTACCGCGGCACTGCTTTTGTTTTCACTCCTACCATGAAATGTAATTGTGGTCCATGGCTTTCTAGGCAATAAATTAAGCTGTGATGGTATGACCATGAATTCCATAAGAATTTACTGGGTGTAAAAGGATTTTTTCCACGTCAGATAGACGGACAACCCAGCAATGGGAGCCACCCGCTACAAACACCACCCTGGGACAGGGGGCGGCGGGGGGGGGGGGGGTAGGTGAGGTGGGGAGAGGTGAGGTTTCAGTTTCCGGCGTTACTATGTAGAAGTTTACTTGCCTTTGCTGTTGCTGTTTGTTTTGTGACGCTGTGACGTCGGTGGTCGCCTTTTCGTCAGGTCAAGGTCGTCTACGGATCCGTCCCTAGACAAGTGTCGAATCGTTGAATAGTTCTCAATGTCATTATCACCTCCTTGTTTCATATCTCTGTAGTCCTTCACTAACCTGTCCTGTTTTTCTATGACGTCATCGTAGTACTGGCTATCAAGGAAGGAGTCATACGCATAAGGCGATGACGTTGCTAGCGGGTGCAGAACGTCTTTACCGGTATTGCTGACGTCATCAAGAGGTGCGCTCTTCTCAAAATCAGATAATTTTCTATTCCTGCGTCTGTCGTTGTAACGAGAAAAATGTGTGAAACCAATTGACGGATCATTTTCTAGTTGAAAATATTTATTATTTGAGGATCCAAAATCGTAAAATATCGCATCGTCTTCGTCATAATTACGATATGTATTTACCGCTGTGTAAGCTTCGCTATCCTTCCAGCGATTGGTCTGTGTATCTTCGGATGGCCGTGATCTTAACTGAGAAGTCGACTTGGCAGTCTTTCGATTTCGTTGACGCCTGATGGTTGGATCTAGACGAAGCGCATCCAGATAGGCGAGTTCGGCAGCGCTGTATCTTTTCCTAGAACCGGAAGTGGACGAGATGTGATCATAATTATAGTAGTCATCACGCGGGGAGCCGTCATGTGCAGTGGCTGAGAGAGAATGTCGATTTTTTTTCACAGGCGGGTTTTCAAAATCTGACTTTTCGTCTCCGTGTGCTGAAGGTCCGTTCATATTTTCCATTCTGATCGGTAAATAGTCGTCCTTGTAATTGTATGCCCCTTGGCTGTACTGGGTTGATTTTGGCTGTCTGTATATCTCTCTTTCCTCGGTGTACTGATTTATAGTGCTTGGTGGTACTGCGCGGTATTCATTCTGCGCGCTAGTGTACTTCCTGCCACGTGCGCGCGACTGACGCGGCGTTTGACCTCGATCACGTAGCGTGCGCGCAATCGCGGACAGGAGAGGATAACGACCGCTGCCGCAGGAACCTGTGAAATCATCCATCTCCACTGACCAAATAAATGCTCCCGCTAAACCCAAATAGTTGATGTATTTTGCCTGAAACGTAAAACTCATTCTTGAAAAATCAACAAAAAAATACACAAATAAATAAATGAAATCGTAGGATTAAGAGCAGGATTTATACACGTGCAATTTTTTAAAATATATTGATACATTGTAAATAATTTATTTATAACCTATCCATCTTTGTGTATTATTGATCTGATGCAAAAATTTAGAATATACTTTAAATGAACAAGGTTTTAAAGATTTGCTCTTGCTCTGAAGTAGGTATATTTCTGACCGGTCTTCCAGAAGTTTCGTTTTCCCACTACTACCGGCCCTTCAAGAAGTCTCGTTTTCTACCTACACAATTGTCTGTGAATCCTTGAAAATATATAACTAAAATAGATCCCAAATGTGCATACACCAGAATGTACATACACCGGGATGAGCATGCACCGAAATGTATATACACCGGAATATGGTAACACCGGAAAGTGCACACACCGGAATGTGTACACACTGGAATATGCATACACCGGAATGTGCACATACCCTGATGTGCATACCCTTGAATGTATATACACCGGAATGTGCATACGCCGTAATGAGCGTATACCGGAACGTGCATACAACGGAATGGGCGTACACAGAGATCATTAGGTACCGACGGCCGAGTTTCCGTCCCGCTGACTCACCTTTAGTTTGACGCTGTGTTCGTTCTCGTACCCCACCCACTGGTCGCCCCTGTACGCGTACGGCGCCTTCTGTTCATCTATCCATCTTTCTGTCCATCCGCTGTCTAAATTATCACATATCTGAAAATAATCATATGTTTAAAAGTATATTTTGCATATGATTGGGTTGTGAGTTATAGATGAGTTTTATATCAGGCCTCGTAATAAGACAAGGTGCCTGATTTCCCGTGTACTTTATCCCTCTGTACTACTCAATAAGGATGCATGTCTCACAATGTGACAATATGCCTGTTTTCCCGTGTACACCCCCTTCCCAAGCAAAGACGCATGTCTCGTAATAAAACAACATGCTTGATTTCCCCGTTTATTTTACCCCACTACACGACGCATTACGGACGCACACCTCGTAATAAGACAAGATGCCTGATTGCCCCGTGTATTTTACCCTACTACACGACGCATTAAAGACCCACACCTCGTAATAAGACAAGATGCCTGATTCCCCCGTGTATTTTACCCTACTACACGACGCATTAAAGACGCACACCTCGTAATAAGACAAGATGCCTGATTCCCCGTGTATTTTACCCCACTACACGACGCATTAAAGACGCACACCTCGTAATAAGACAAGATGCCTGATTCCCCGTGTATTTTACCCCACTACACGACGCATTAAAGACGCACACCTCGTAATAAGACAAGATGCCTGATTCCCCGTGTATTTCACCCCGCTACGCGACGCATTAAAGACGCACACCTCGTAATAAGACAAGATGCCTGATTCCCCCGTGCATTTTACCCCACTACACGACGCATTAAAGACGCACACCTCGTAATAAGACAAGATGCCTGATTCCCCCGTGTACTTCACCCCCTCTGTACGACTGAACAAAGACGCACACCTCGTATTAAGACAAGATGCCTGATTCCCCCGTGCACTTTACCCCTCTGTACGACTGAACAAAGAGGCACACCTCGTAATAAGACAAGATGCCTGATTTCCCCGTGTACTTTATCCCCTTCGTACGACTGAACAAAGACACACACCTCGTAATAAGACAAGATGCCTGATTCCCCCGTGTACTTTATCCCCTCTGTACGACTGAACAAAGACGCACAACTCGTAATAAGACGAGATGCCTGATTCTACCGTGTATTTACCCCACTACACGACGCATTAAAGACGCACACCTCGTAATAAGACAAGATGC